>VAHH01000830.1:0-19373 GCA_013357305.1 Radopholus similis | reverse complement strand
AGCGCAGCTTTCTAAAAATTTTACATTTCGACACCCAATACATCCTCCTACGTAGCCACCAACACCAAAGGCCCCGTCTAGTTATAGCCTTTATAGTTTATAGCTAGCTCTTCACCTGGAATGCGGTAGTGAATTTGTTGAGGCGATGGTAGGTGGGCGGAGTGCCTCGCCCCTCCTCCAGCCGGTTCAGCACTGAGGGCACGTCAGAGCCGCTGACCTCCTGTGAATGCACACATTCTGACCCCCAACCAAACTTGGGGTCGGCCCACCGTGGCGTGGTGGAGTGCCCTGCGCACACGGGGCACCTCCTCGGCGGGGATCCAGCACTCCGCGATCAGGCACTTGTGCGTCACGTCCAGACTGAGCAGGTTCAGCGTGTGGAAGATGCTCTTCAGCTGCAGCACCTGCAGCTCCCACTCCTTGATCTTGAGGGCGGCCAGCTGCAGCACTCGGTGCTGGTGCTCCAGCGTCTTGCCTGAACGAGTTCATTTACCTAATTCATTCATTACTTTTTTATAACCATGATTGATATTTGCCACTTTTATCATGCTTGCCAACATTTTTGAGGTTGGGAATTGGGATGTGCTAGTCCTACTTACTCTCGCCTCTCTGTGTCACTCTAAACTCTAAAAGTTAGAAACTAAATTTTTAGACCTTACGCATCAGGATTTGGGAGGGTTTGAACATAAATCTGTTTAGTTTATGGTTAGCAACATTTATATTAATTTTTATGTTTAGCTAAAATTTTGAGCTTCAGTGTTTTTCTGATATTGGTTTGGCTACATGTTCATTTTTAGAAGTGATTTGACGATCTACTGATTTTACGGGGTGAGTTCTCAGCCGAGATGCGTTTGTTTACTGTCAGCTCTCACCTCTGTGTATCCCTCCCTCTCTTTCCCCCCACAGTTGAATGGGCCATTCAAATAATAATTAATAATGTCCCCCATTGGTGTCTGTGCCCACCGATGACCATGCCCAGGTCGGCCAGTTTGGCGACCACGTTGCGCAGCATTTCGGCGCGGCCGTGTCCACTCTCGGGGCAGTTCTCGACCAGACTGGCGCGGAAACTGTCGCAGATGCGCTTCACCTTCAGCGAGATGGAGTCGCCGGCGAAGAACAGGATGAACGCCGACTTCTTCTGCTCGTCCCTGAACGGCGAGTACGCATCCAGCTCAATGTCGTGCGCCCGCATGAACACCTAGTAGAATTGAAATCGAATATTTTTTGTAATGAAATTTTCCCAGTTTGATCAGCAAAATTAGAAATTAAAATACTCTATTCCTTCGTTTCTGTGTTTCTAAAAACGCGTCCTTTCCGGTGTTTTTGTCTTCAGCTTAACTAACTATCGCTATATTGAGAATGGGTTCCAAAGAGATTTCACAAATACAATGTTATGACTTATGAGACTACCTTCCCGTGGCACATGCGCCACAGCACGCGCTCAAAGCCGGCCACGCGCTCGCTGGGAATGATGCCCGCCAGGAATCTGGAGAATGTTTCATTGATTCATTATTCATTATCGATTTTTTGAATTTTCAGGTGTGGATGATTTTCGGAACTTTGTTTTTAACGATTTTTAATGAATGTTTATTGATTTTTGATCGCGCTGGGCATTTTAAATTTCAGAAATGATGCCAGCCATTTGTTTGGGGCCCACTTGAGTTCGTTTGGGCGCGGGATGATCGGCAGGATGGAGTCGGCGCGCGGCTTGTCGCGTCCCGTGTGCTCAATGAGCGGCGCATTGCCAGAAGAGCCGTGCAACTCGATGGGCCCGAAGCCGGACTCGGCCTCCGATATGGACTGGAACGCGTGGTGACGCTGGTCCTGCAATTTATCATTCAATCAATTAATCAATTGATGTTATCTATTACTGCTAATGTTGGGATGAGACTATTTTTATTGTTCATTTGGGACCTCCTGGAAGAGCACTTGCAGTTGGAGCAGCACATGGCGCACGTCGGAGATTTGCTCGTAGTTCTGGCGCAGCGCGTGCACCGACCCGTTCATTTTGATGATCTCCTCCTCCAGTCGTTCCAGGTTCGCCTGTCCAAAACAACCAAATAATTCAAACGCACATTTTGGCGCCAGATGGATAATTTGTTTTAAATTGATTGAGAGTCGAGTCTTTTGTCTTTTCCTCTTTTCTTCTTTTGTCCATCGTTCTGTGTTCCCCACTCACGTCCAGCTCGTTCATGTCCTGCGGGTGTGGGCTGGACGGGTATTCCTTCACGTCGGCGCTCTCCATCCCGTGGTCCTCCAGCACCTTCAGCACAAAACCTGCGGATTGGTTGAGAAAAATGAAAAAGAGACATTTTCTACTGATATTTTTGAGCTGTTCGGCAATGGCGTTTGGCCACAAATCGAAGAAGTTCAGTGCACGGACTTTAGCTTTCAGAGGTCACAATGTTGAGAACACATTTGCAAATTGCAAAATTTAGGCGACCTATTCAATATTCATACACATGAACTAATTTTGCAATCGATATCTCTGAGGTCTGAGCAACATTTTTAAACGAAAATCCCAAACAAATTGGACTCGTCGGTCTCTAATCAATATTAATTGGTACAAGTGTCCGTCCATTTGCTTACGAATTTTGCGCTCCATCTCGTCGCAGCGCTTCACCTCGGCCACATATTTGCGCTGGTACGACGAAATGCCGGCGTTCAACTGAAGCAGATTAATCCATTTCAAAGCAATTGCTTTTACATCTCTGAACTGGCAAACGCCGGATTCGCCCAATGCGGCGATGCTCTCGAATGCGGAGTCCACTTGCACGAACAGCTGACAAAGGGCCATCGGCCGTGACCGGTACAGCGAACCCATGAAGGCAATTTGACGAGGGATGTGGCGATCAAAAGTCAATAATGGCCGCTGAAGAAAAATGAGACATTAATTAAGGGAAATGGGCCATTCAAGAAAGTTTGGAAAAATAATAATATATTTTTGATCTGAGTGAACTATGATGCATTGCTTTGGGCAGCGCTCTTTTGAATTTATAAAGGCATCTGAGTCACAACTTTCAACCCTTAGACCGCTGCATCAAATTATTGGAACCAAAAACACACATATTCCAAGAGCCACAACAAGCTCCAAAACTACAAAATGAGGAGGAAATGAAAAACAAGAAAAAATAAAAAGGCGATTCGAATGGGTGAGAAGCGATGGGCACACAAAACAAAGGCCACACATTTTGGGAAATGTTGGCTTCCAGTCGGCCGTTTGGTTTTCAGTCCTGGCCCAAATATGTAAGAATGAATCAACACAACACTGCACATTGCCTCTCCGCCGATCGCTTACCAATCAGCCTTCCTTCCCTCCAATTTGGCCGGCCCAACCATTCCCCCATTTTCCTTATCAAACACAACAACAATGAAGGGAAGGGAGGTGGGGTGCTAAAATGGGGAAAACGGAGCTCTTGTTGAGTGGCCCAGGCGCTCAAAATGATAAGAAGAAAGGGGAGCCACCGACCCCGACATCGAATCTCGTTGAAACTGCAAAAGGAGTTGTGGGGCTAATAAGCCAAACTTTTAGTGCGATATTCGCACAAACCTAGTGTGGACAGAAAGGAGAAATGACCCAAAATTCGAGAATACATTAGACATATTTTCTATGACAAAAATGAGCATAGGTAATTGTGGAGACTGAGAGTAAAAGTTTGCAATTGGAAATTCATGAGAGCTGTATAATTGGTTTCAAATTTTAAGGTCATAACCTACAAATTAGGCATTTTCTTATTCTCTTTCATTCAAGAAATCCATCACAAGTCACATCGCTTTTGAAAGGAAATCACATTATATATTACTTATACTATTGTGTCATCAATTCAATACAAATAATAAATCTCAAATCAGTCGGAAAAAGAGCGCAGTTTGCGCAAAATGGTCTCGTACAGCTTCTGCTTGTCCCTGCTGTCGGCGCCTCGCCCCAGGGTGCCGAAGAAGCCGCTGCTGCTCTTCTTCTCGCACTCGATCACCCTGAACAGCGGTCCCTTTGCGCTGCATGCATTCCCCCGTTTTCGTTCTCACTTCTCCAGCAGAGCGGCCGCATTCGAGGCCTTCACGCGTGCGTACTTAGTGCCCCCACCGCTGGGCCTGCTCTCGCGGTCGCGTTCCGCGAAGAAGGTGCTCCAGTCCGGCTGCATGACCAGGTCGAGCAGCTGGCGCAGATGGGCGAACGTGACCGCCAGCGTGTTGTCCTCGAAGCCGGGCACCGGGCACTGCGCCGTGAACAGCTCGCACTGCATCACGTCCAGCGAGAACTGCTCCAGCGCACCCATGCTCACCGCACGGTGCTCCGGCGAAAGCAGCATGGCGGTGAGGCGCTCGGCGAGGAACTTACACGTCTGTAAGCGCAAGCAATTACTACTTACTAGAGGCAAAATAGACTAGCAGTGGAGGCGACTATTAAAAGAGGAAAACAATTATAGCCCTAATGCCAATGGACATTTTTGAGCTGTTATTCCTCAGAAGAGTTCTAGGTTCGATTCCCACACTGAAGGCTGTACATAAATTATTGCGTTCTTCAGTTGCTGAGTCGGAATTTCGCTCTCCTCTTGACCAATCAAGACTCCACTCTATAAATCGACAAATTTTTCTTCACCTGCATGCATACGTGACGCGCAAGGACCGGCGGAAGGTTGGTGAAGGAGACGAACGTGGTGTTCAGAAAAGTGATCTGGATTTGGTCGTTTTCAACCGGAACCCGGGGGTTGGGGGAATTGGACTCGCCATGTCGGTGATGTATTCGCTGGCCATTCCACTCGGGTGCTGCATGTCCCAGACGTAATTGGCTGAAAATGCACCGACATAAATGGGCCCAGGGCGCGAAAAGTGGCGCACAATTGTCCAGGAAGACTTGCACCTTTTCGCGGAATGCGTCGTCGATGAGTTGTTCCACCTCGGAGCGCGAGTCGCGGAACACTGAAGAAAAGTGAAGAAATCAGAAGTTATTTTAGGCTTAGCTCAGAACTCAGAACACTTTCATTCAATTTTATCGCATTTCTGATAAAAAAAAATTGTTGTCAAATACTAATTCAATTATAACTTTTGGCGTTTGCTTTCTCCAAAATATGATTTTTTCCCAAACTTTAAATGTCCACCCACATTGGTTCTTTAGCGCCACCAAGTGGCCGGTGTCCTCGAGCAGGGCGCCGCTGCTCCCCCGCTCGCCGCCAAACGACTCCTCGCTCAGAGCGCGCGCTGCGTCCGTGATGTGGCGCTCCAGGAACTCGCAAGAGCGCTCCAGATAACCCATGTTGATGGTGATTTGGATGAGCTGTGTGCGGGCAACACGTTAGATTTGTGAAAGCTAATAATAGCCCACTCCCCTTCTTCATGGCATTGATGAAGACCAATCAATGTTCTCTTGGTTGATAAAAGGTTCATTCATGGGGAGAATCATTCAGTGTAGAATTCACATTGATTCAATATAATTGATTTGATCTCATTTGCTGTGATATTTACATATTTTCCCACCCATCAACAGCCATTCTAAAGACTTTCAAGCTTTTAGGTTGGAAAAATGGTTGCCCAAAGTGAACTGCCAAACAGCCATGTTCCCATTCGGCCCTTTCATAATGACCAGAATATTGGATATTCCAGCTGCACATACCTAATTCGTCTCTCCCTTGCCTATTCTTGCATTCCCCGTTCCTCACTTGGATGAGCGAGCGCTTTCGGCCCGCGACGAACTGTTTGAGGGCATCCGACCAGCGCGAGAGCAGCACATTTGTGTAGCGGCGGACGGTGTCGCTCACTTCCGACTGGGTGAGCTGCAGCTGCTCCATGAAGCGCACACAGGCGCTGATGAACGCCTTGGCCTGCGAGTACACTTTGGGCACGAAACGCGAGAACGGGAATTTGCGCGGGAAAGGCTCCTATAAGTGAACACAACACATCCATTGAAAAACCTCAGACCACTTAAAACACACATCTAAAACTAACAATATTTTTAAGTCTATCAGTAAACAAGTGTACACTTAATGGAAGTGTAGATTGAAGATTTGAATTATGAATTTCAATATTTAAGCTTATTTTGGTAACTCTGCATCACTCGTGTCCAATTCCGATGGCCCCGAATTTTGGAGGGCATTCATTTTGTAATTTATCATAAAATTACCATCTCAGCGCCTCTCTTGTAGACCGGGAATTCGGCCACCACTTCGCGGTACTCTTCCTCGTTGCGCACACAAATCGGCGTGTAGTCGTCCCTTTCCAGCGCCTCTCTGAACTGGGCGCAATAGTCCTGGATCAGAATGTCGTTGTATCGATCTCTGCAAAACAAAAAATGAGAATTCGGGAATTCTTGCAATGTTTTGACACCTGAAGTTCTGGAGCAGTGTGTAAAAGGCGTTCGGGTTGTACCCATAGTTCTTGGTGGTGAGTGTGAAAAGCAGTAGCAGTTTCTTCATGGCGAACATCGCCTCCACATTTTGACAATCACCCTAAAGAACGAAATGAGAAGAGCCATTTTAAAAATGGGGCCCACAAAGTGCGCTTTCATCGTTTCCGTCACTCGATGCAGTGCCAATTCCCACAGCTCCTCCTTGTGCATTCCGGTGACGAGGCTGGGCTGAATTTGCGCGATGCGGTCCTCAATCACGAAAAAGCCGGTGGTCTCGTTCAGGTACGGCACAAACACGTCCACTGTCGCGTCTTTCTGCAAGCAGAATACAGAGTCCATCCATTTTTGAAAACAATTTTCAATAATTAAGATTAAAAATGAAACAGGACAGGTATCAGATGAAACAAAAAATGCAGATAATTCGCAGTATCTGGAATTAAATAGATTCCACCAATCCACCATCCATTGTTTTGGGTTTTGGCAATTGACTAACCGCAGAAATTGAGCGCCCAATGATCAGCAGGATTTGGTCCCTCCTCTGCTTGCGATAATAGACCTCGAACTTTTCGCGATCTCCCTGAATCGTGTAAAATTGTAACGGTTCCAACTAATCGAATCTTTTGAAGAAACCAGTTTAACGAATCGTTTTAAGAAACCGGAACCGTTTAAACAACTGGTTTAATGAACCGTTTTAAGAAACCGGTTTACCGGACAGCTTTAAGATACCTGTTTAATGAACCGTTTATGCAACTGGTTTAATGAACCGTTTTAAGAAACCGGTTTAATGAACCGTTTTAAGAAACCGGTTTATGGAACCGTTTATGAAATCGGTTTAATGAATTGTTTAAGAAACCGGCTTTAGTTACTCACCAATACATTGAATATTTGACAACAACGGTGCACTGGCCCAAAGTCCAGTTTGTCCTGCGGATTGATTTGGTCCTGTTTCTGTCGCCCAAAGCGTCCATAGCCCCGCTTGGGCGCATCAATTTGCTCTGGCGGGACACATTTCGACGATTTTTTGAGCAGTGAGCCGTCCTTCGAGAGCACAATGTCCAACTCTGCGGCCAAATCCGCGTTCGGGTCTGTTTGTGCCTTTCCATTCTTTTCGTCTTTCGCATTGTCCGAGAAGAGTTGGAAATGGAACTTCTCTGTCTAAAATAACAAATAACATTCATCTTAAATCTTCACAAATAGAATGTACCTGTTTGCAAGCGTCCCTTCCAATTGTTTCGGATATTTTCTATGAATAATTTTGAGTTTCACTCATTTCTTGATTCTTACCATCAAATTCTCGAGGAAATCCGTCACTTCGGAATAGGAGCGCTCGCGTATCTGATCGCGCAGGGGGCCAATCGACTTGACAAATTGATGCGCAAATCGGTATTTGTGCAGCTGGTTCGCGTAGTTGTGCTCCAAGTCTTCCAGAATTTTCAGTGCTTGGAGGTACCTGAACTTGGTGCTCTTTAAACTGGTGATCAATTGTTGGTCCCAACTACTTTTTTTGTTCCATCAATTTTTGCAATTGAGCATAGTTCTCCAGCATTGGGAGACACATCGAAATCTGTTGGATCGCCGTGTTCGCATTTCGCTGCAGGCGCCGATAGCGCACAATCTCCGCACTCCTCTTCAGCAATTCCCTGCTCTCTTCTTGCACATGCTGATTCGTGTTCTCGGCAATTTTCTGCAAGAACCAAGAGTCGTAAAACAATAAACCTTTTTTCCACAGACCCGAATGTCCAGGCATTTCTCTTTGAGCCCACGCAACTGTTTGATTGAGTCCAGAAAACCTTGGTAATGGTGTGTGCAAACGCGCAAAATGCTCTTGTCGTAGTGTGTTATCCTCTTCTCGAGAGCCTTTGTGAATTTGTGCACATCTCCAGAGTCGTAAATGGCCCTAAATTGGATCAAAAAAATTATCAATTCAATTAATCACACTTTAATTTTAAAGTATTTTCACCTCAAAACCAATCCAATGCTCGACGAATCAGACAGGGTTTCAAGTTCATACAAACAGAACTCCTGTTCCGCACTAATTTCTGGATCTGGATATAAATTTGTTTTTTGAGTGAGTCGAATATCATAATTTATTTTTTACTTGCTGACGACGATTCACTGCTTTTTGAATCCTCCCCTGTGTTGAAGCTCATGTCTGTCGATATTGCTGCAGCAGATTCGGTTGTGGCCATGATTTCTGTGCAGATATTAATAATTATTGATTAGATACTTATCTAAATTTAATAACCTAATAAGTAATAAGTATAGCAATTAAATTTGAGATCTATCATTTTTACCAAAATCAACGTTAAATTTTAAACATTGAACATAGTAGTAAGTGCCTTTAAATTTAGATCAATTTTTAGAAAATGTTTTGAAACGAATGATGAAATCGCAGCCATGAGCGATGAGTGGTGTATGTGTACTAGGTATTGAGTATTGTGTAGAGTGTAGTATTTATATCTTATATGTACTAAAGATAAAGATGTATTTGTGTAAGTGATAAGTGTGTCTAAAGTTGTGGAGTTGCCAACACGCCAACAGCAGCAGATCCACACAGAAAAATTTAGAAATCTGAGAATTCATCAACTGAAATCTTCTCATAAAGAATTTTCCAAAATACTGCTGGTGATGTTTATTTGTTGCACGAATAGAATAATTCGATTTATTTTACCTAGATATAGATACTACCGCTCCACACTTCAACAGTAAACTGTTTCGTATTTATTGATGCCACGCTCTCGATCCAGATCGCCAGTCCGTGATCGCCATCGGCACCGCAGCCGAAGCAATTCCCGACGTGTTTCCAAACGGTCAAGGTCCAGGGAAAGGGATTCTGGTAACAAACGGGCACGGGAGGATGAGACTCGAACAATTAGCAGCAGACGAGAAAGGAGTCGAAGCCGAGGAAGAGAGTCAAGAAGAGACCGAGAAAGAAGCATAGAGAATCGGCACAAATCGCACAGAAAGGACAGGGAAGCCCATTCACGGGATGAAGATAGACGTAAGACCGACCAAGATCGGGAAGTTGATCGAGGCAGAAGCGAAAAGGATAAGGAGCATAAATTGACGAAGAAAGAGAAAAAGGAAAAGAAGCGCAAGAAGCGAGAGAAGTAAGCTGATTTGCATGAATAGAAATGTATGATTTATCTTATTGATAGGAAGGCAAAGCACAAGGATGGACCCAAGTCGGCAAAGAGGGCCAAGAAAGAGGCCGACATTGACATGGACTCTGAGGAGGAGGAGGAGCGCGCAATTGAGGACAGACGACAGAAGAGAATGGAACTGCTCGAGAAGCTGAAAACAGAGAAGGGGATTGCTGACGAATTGGACCAACAGGAGACAGAGTAAGCGAATAACAATAATTTGGGAATGTTTTATTTTGCTTGTTTGCCCAGAAATTCGCAGTTGGGCAGTGCCGCCACATCAGTGCGCAAGGGTTCGTCCGACGATTCGAGCAGTTCGTCCAGTGATGCAGAAAATGGAGAGGCCGCAGACAGTGCGGATAAGGAAGAGCAGGGAGAGTCGAAAGTTGATCGCCTTTTGCGCGAGGCAATGGACGTGCTCAAACCGGACTATGCGGGGGAGGACGAGTCGAGTCCGAGAACTCCTGGCACGGCATCACCGGCCCATTCCCACATCTCGGACAGCACAAACGTGGATTTCTTCGGGGATCTGAAGGAAAAGATATCACATATGCGAAACCGCGATGAGGTTAATCGTTAATTCGGCTAAGTTAGTAGTCCACTATCAAATTTTAGGCCGAACGAATTGCGAAACAGGCGGAAGAATACGCAAACGAGGAGAAAGAACGACAAAAGCAAGAAGAAGAGCAAAGAGAAAAGGTTTAAAAATATTTTAGTCTCAACTTTAAAAGCCTTAATATGTTAATCATAAATTGGAGCATGAATAAGGGTGCTATCTCAGGTTGATCACATCGAGGAGGAGAAAGAGCCGGAACAAGACCCAAAGGTCGATTCGAGCAGTGTTGTGGACGAGTCGGTTCAGTTTGACATGTTCGCGGACGACGCACCGGTCGAGGTTGATATTTGTATGTCCAGTGTCGAATATCAAATTTCCGTATTAGTTGCTCTCGAAAGCCGCAACAATCCAATCGATGGACACCACAACGGCCGCGTTGAAGGACAACTGGGATGATACCGATGGATACTATCGTGAGTGCCGAACTATTTTAGCCGCCAATTAATAATGATCACTGATCAGGTGTGCGCATTGGCGAACAATTGGACGAACGCTATCGCGTGTACGGGTACACGGGTGCTGGCGTGTTCGGCAACGTGGTCAGAGCCACCGACACGAGTCGATCCCACTCCAAAGTGGCGATCAAAATCATCCGCAACAACGACATGATGTGCGCAAATTTGACAAGATGTTTTGTTTTATACCGCGCATTTCAGGCGTAAGACAGGTGTGCGCGAGTTGGAAGTGCTGAAGAAGCTGAACGAGGCGGACCGCCTGGACAAGTACCACGTGCTGCAGCTATACCGGCAGTTCTACCACCGCAACCATTTGTGTCTGGTGTTCGAGAATCTCAGGTATGAGCAAATCGAGACCAACGTCAGCATTGGCCCAAATGGCCCATCTCCTTCAGCATGAACTTGCGCGAGCTGCTCAAGAAGTACGGGAACAACGTGGGACTGCACATGAAAGCGGTGCGCAGCTACGCGCAGCAGCTGCTGCTGGCGCTGAAGCTGCTGAAGAAGTGCAACATTCTGCACGCGGACATCAAGCCGGACAACATTTTGGTGAGTGTATTTGTCCGTACCAGCTCTCCCTCCACACGTCCGCCGGCGGCAGTCTCAGTTTGCGCAGCCCATGCTGCACCCTTTTACTGATTTCTAAATATAACTTGCACATTCACAGGGTTGTGTCTGTTGTTTTTCGGGTGACTCCTCTGAAACCAATTTTTCGCGGACTGAAGCCGCAATTCGGTCCCATCACTAGTGTTGAGCGTACGGACACACTGCCTTTCGTTGTCGCTAATGTTGCCCGGTTCAGGTGAATGAAACAAAAATGGTTTTGAAGCTCTGCGACTTCGGCTCCGCCTGCCACGTGGGCGACGCCGAGCCGGCCCCGTACCTGGTCTCGCGCTTCTATCGCGCTCCCGAAATCAGTGAGTTGTGCACAATGGACCGAAGAAAGAACGAGTTCTCAGGGCCCGCGAGATGGGATTCTCCCGATCTCGAATCCAAAATTAAAATTTTGTGCAAAAACAAAATAACAGGATTATCCATCCAAAATGACATTCACATCATCATCAGTTCTTTTGGGGGGATTCAAAGTTGAGTTTAAAATTTCACGTGAAATCTGGTAGAGACTGTTTTTTTCGGTTCAATCTCTTTAATAAAATGCTTGGCAATCATTTTCCCCGTTCAGTGCTCGGTCTGCCCTACGACCATGGCATCGATTTGTGGTCTGTGGCGGTGACGCTGTACGAGGTGTACACGGGCAGAGTGATGTTCCCGGGCAAGTCGAACAACCAGATGCTCAAGTTCTTCATGGACTTGCGCGGCAAATTCCCGAACAAGGTGATCCGCAAGGCGATGTTCAAGGACCAGCACTTTGACTACAACTGCAACTTCCTGTACCACGAGACGGACAAAGTCACTGGAAAGGCAAGTTCCGCTTAAAAGCCCGAAAGCCACCAAGATTGGTTCTGATTCTGTGCCCATTTGCAGGACAAAGTGAGCGTGCTGACCAACATCAAGGTGCAGCGGAATTTGTCGGCCGAACTGTCGGGGGACCAGGAGCTGGACCGGGAGGGCTACGCCAAGGTTGAGCAGTTCCGCAACCTGCTGGAGCAGCTCACCTCGTTGGACCCCGCCAAACGCATCACCTGCTCCGATGCGCTCAAACATCCGTTCATTGTGGAGAAGTGAACACAGCAAGTCTTGTGAATCGCACCTGTCATTCCCCTCCCTCAGAAACTCATTTCGCACCGTTTTAATAGTTTCCACAATAAACTCGTAATCCGGAACAGCAATCTTTTATTTCCCTAGCGCACCAATGGAATGAATCATCTGAAAATTTGTGGAATGAAATTGCATCCACACAACTATTCTGATATGCAATCAAATGGCAAAGAAAATTCTATAGCAGTAGCAGTCTTCTGCGAGCCCTGGATTGTAGCGGTACTTCATCGACACGACACTTTCCATTCGATGTAAGTTGCCACTGCTGGTTTCTGCCAGGATGACACAGTCGTCTTCGAAGTACTTCATGTTGTGCAGTACGAGAAGGTTGCCGTAGAGGGAACGATTGTTGAAGTCTTTCACCCTCTCTCCGATGTACCCCAAGAGCTCCGGGATCGGTCCCCTCAAGCCAGCTTCGAAGAAATCACTGAAGCGGTAATTAAAATTCGCAATTTAGTTTAATTACTGGGTTCGCTCTCACTTCATTGCGCGCGTTATATTTTGGTAAACATCAACGCTGCTCCACCACTCCGTTGAGTCGCGAAAGCGGTAATATTGCCCCTGCTCATAGCGCACGACGGCAACGTGTGCAGTGCTCGGTCCCAGCAATTGGAAGCAAAAGTGTTCTTCACAAAGCGCGTAAAAATATTCCGGTGGCGTAAGATCGGGTTGGTAAACGAACGTGTTGTGATAAAAGCTGGAGCGAGTGTGAAAGAATTTAGTATAGGTAATACATAATTCACGTAAATGATCTCACTTGAATGGACCCCTTTTGTCCAGTGCTCGTTTGATGTTTGCCGCATTTGTCATGAAGTCAGCATTGGGGTCAAAGGTCGACAGCGCATACTTTTTGGAAATCGTCGGCCAAGTGGATGCCTGCAAAGCTAGATAGGAATTTAAAACAAATTAATCTGACCAATTTGTTTCGAATGTATTCTGCCATGCCAGATGCGATGGTTTCCTGTAGTTCGTATGTGTCGCGAATCGCTTGCTCAGTTTCTTCCTTTTTTCCTCCATGCGTGATATTGGCGCACATGGTGCTCATTTGGACCTGGTTTTGACAAGAAAAATCCGCACGTTTCAATCATCCATACCGCTCGGTGCATTTCCAGTTCGACGTATTGTGCGACATCGAGCAGTGCCTCTCTTTTCCACTCGCTATCCTCGAGTGCTGATCGTAGAAGGCATCTAAAGTTGCAAATGAACAACAAAGCATTATTCATGCCTTCTCACGCGAATGGTGTTGTGGTAGTTGATGCCTCAAGCGCTCTGTGAAGATCGCTGAGCGCCCTTTGAGTGCGCCAAAGTGTCGTGTTTCTGGTCTCTATAACTTTTAATGAGATTTCATGCTAAAAGGAGCTGTAGGTATGCCTACCTTTTTTGAGTGTGCGGATATGGATCATCGCTTGTTCTTCGGAGAGCATTCCCAACATAGAATGAATGCCTTAAGTGTTAATTCATTTTTATTTATTCAACTTATTCCATGCATACGCGATTTGATTTCCTCGTAAGACATGCCGAGAATAAGCGAGTCAAATGCAGACATTGACGTGTTGCCCTCGATCTGACCGAATAAATTGCTGAGCGCATTGAACAGTTCGGCTTCTTTTTGCAAATCGTCTGTCTCCCTTTGACAATTGAGGTTCACCTTTCGATTGATCACCTGTAAAATTAGCACTTGAAGGAAATGTGTTTGAAAAACAAGATACCATAAGAGTCTCGATTGGTGAATGACGATCCGAACAGCGGTTCACAAATTGCGCTCTGTAATGACTTCTGTTCCTTGCCGGATCAATTACCTTCAAGTAATAGAATTCAGTTTGATCCAATGGAATCGTGACCAACTAAACAGGGCATTTATGGTAAGGTAGTTTACTCTTCCCCAATTTTCCTCACATTGTCAAAATTTTCCATGTACCTCTCTAGCGATAGTCCATTTATGAGATGTTCTGTGCGCACCGTGAATTCCGCAAATTTCGTCTCAGTGAAGTTGTGCAAGTTTTTGATCGCTTGCAGTTCTTCGCTTTGTGGCTGTAAATTTAATTTATAAATCTTCCAAAGTTGATTTGCGCCAACGGCAGGCAATAACAATATTAAGTCATAGAATAACTTACACCCAATGCCATTGTAAGGCCCTCCGCAACTAGTGCGGACACTGGCCCGGCCAAGGCAATGAGCTTTGCAGTTTTCATACCAATCCGTTCCAGATGAAGAAGATAATCCGAAGCTGGAGCTGATACTGCGCTGAACTGAGTAATCAGCTTGCTTACGTCTTCGATGGCTGAAATCAAATGGAAACGATTCTTCATTTGTATTTTTGCCTTACGGTTTCCGCTGGTCAAGAGGCCCACCAATAAAAGCCACAGCAGACTAATTGAAACATGAATACAAATAGTAGAGAGCATCAAATTAAATTTTTCTGGGTGCAAGGCAAAGAACAATAGTTATTAAAAATTGAAATCAGCTCTGAGCAAATTCTTTACTGGCGGTCATGGGACTGGATGAGGATGCTCGTCAGTGCAGATAAACAATAAACAGAATTTTTCTGGACGTGAAACGACTTTACTAAATAGTAAATAGTAAATACACTAGATTATGGGCCAAAGTGTCACAGCAGGTTAACGCCTAATTGAATTTGGCCCTTGGCGTTAACTTTGTGCGATGTTGGAGGGGCGCGGAGCAAGGGGCGCGATGTTGGAGGGCGCGCGGAGGGGCGCGGTGAATTGGCGCGGTGTTGGAGGGGCGAGCAAAAATGCTCAATGTTTCTCTGGATCAGAGTGGTTGGTTTATTGTGGTTGGGTTTTTATTAGAATGAATAAGGTGAAGGACAGGGACACTTAGATGGATAAAGCGATAAATGTGTGCATATGACCGTGGGAAAGTGGTCGGAGAGGAAAAAATGAAGAAAGAATGAATCATCAGCGGGATGGGAAATCATCATCGATCGGCGATAAGGTGAAGGGTGGGCCGCTGGCTCAGATTTCTGGCGCCCTTTGTGCAAATTTAAGTTTTTCACAACTGGTTGATTTGCAGAGGGAGGTTGAGAGAAAGCGATTATTGACAGCTGGGTAGAAATTGGAGGGAAATTGGTGATAACTGATAAGCGATAACCAATAAGCAGTTGATCTTTGGATCGCCAACAGCTAGTTGGGATATTGGGACTACACAACATTTTGAATATCGGTTCTCGCACAAAGTATACTTTTTCTCTCATTTTCATTTCTTCTTTCTTAACGTATATTAATTAATAATTATTAATCGTCTCCCTCTTTGACAACAAACAGCGAGTCGCATCTTTGCAAAGAAGATAAAAAGGTTAAATCCCCGTCTAGCATTTATATGCATACATTTTTTGAAACCAAAATAATGACTAATGAGATCAATTGAAAAATTACATCGGAGTACACAATCCTATATAAAATAGTATCACAGAGGAAAGGGGTGTTTCCAGTTGAGTCAAAGGAATGTATCCTGCCCACAGCTGTTGGTGGTTCCGCTGTACCGTGATAGGACGCTCTGGCGCCGGTTGTTGGTCAGCAGGGCGGTGTGCACAGTCGGAGAGGAGTGCTGCTCCGTGGAGGAGGCCAAATTCCGGCTCAACTCTTCCCCGTTGTTGTTGTTGGCTGTGTTGTTGTTGTTGGCGTAGTAGCTAAACCAAAAAGGTAAGTGGGGGTTTGCGCATTTTTCCACCTTGAATGCCTCTTCTTGGAGAGCATGCTGCCGCTCTCCTGTTTGCGCACATTCTTGTGTTTCTCGAACAAGATCACGTAGAGTTTGGGCGAGAATATGCACACCAGCGCCACATTGGCACTCATCGAGACCGAGATGCACAGTGCCGTCGTTTGAATCTGTGGCGGAGATTTGGCCATTTTGCGGGGAATCGTTGACGGATTAAACCTGGAAGTCGGTGCCAGTCCCGATGAAGAACAGGATCAAACAACACCACAACACGCAAGTGGTGTACCTACGGAGAAGAAAGAAGAATGAACAAAGGCGGCAAAAAGCCAGAGGCGATCAAAGACTTGGGGGAACGATTAAGTGGGTTGAGTCAAACCGAACTGGATGCCGGATGCAGTTGCTCGCTCTTGTCCATCCGGAATGTCCGGTTGGTTATTTTCCTTCCGAAATGTCCGGTTATGGTTTCTTCCGGAAACCGGACATTCTGGAAGGAAAACTATAAAACGAACGAGAGAAACAAATTTTGAAACTACTCGGAGTGGTGCTTATTTATAAATTGTATTTTGAATAGAGGTATTTTGAATAGAGATATGTATGTAGGATTGCATCCCTCAAAAGCCGAACTCAATATCGAATCAAGATTAGGTCAAGAGACCAACTAATTGGATGTCTTTTCATTTTCAAATTGCTTACATGGAGAATCCGATGTATCTGGTCTCGTTAAAGTTCTCGGGCACTTTGCGCGTCTTCACAGCGTAAACCTTTCAGGCAAATCGCAATCATTTTGTAGCATTTTGGTTCGGTCCTTCACTTACAGTGCACATGATGAGCAGGAATGCCTCGTAAGCGAGCGAATAGAGGAAGTGGTGGTCCGGCACATTGCAGGTGAGCACCACCTCTGCGCGTGTCGGATAAATGTGCTTGGTGCCTCAAAGCAAAGGGGAACCGGACTCCGGTTGTAAAATATAAAAATTAAAATATAGCGTAAAATGGTAAACAGAGACTGATTTGGGGTTAAAATGAGCTAACGAATCGATTTTTGTGCGCACCTGGCGGCTGAATCATGAGCCAGACGATGGAGAAGATCAGTTTGGAGCCGACAAAGGCGGATGTGAGACCGAGCTGCGAGATCGGCGAAATCATGGGAGGCGGACGCCGAGTGCGAGTGGCCTTTGTTGCGAGGGAAATTGTTGAAAACTGTTTCCCGATTTTAGACATACTTGTGAGAATATGCGATGGATGCGGTTGGTCTTGACGAGAAGGGCGGCATAGAGGCACGAGAAGGCAAATCCAATTCCTTTAAAACATGTGGCAATAGAAATAGTCAAAACGGTTTCAAAAAAGCGTTATTGCTTATTTTGACCAATCAACTTCATCATAGCTAAATCCCGAATATCCAAATCCTTCTGTTCTAGAAATCAATTGTGGTTGAGGGACCCGCAAAAACTGACCGATTCTGCGGATGCCGCACACAAACCAGCTTGGCTTGGACAGCAACACAAACGTCATGGAGTAGCAGAGCAGGCAAGAAAACAACAGCACGTAGCTAAGCTCACGCCCCGACGCTTTGACAACCGGCGTTTGGGCGTGACTTGAAGAATGGAATATTAGGGAGACTTCAAAATCGAAAATGTAGAAAATCAGAACGGTTATGGGAAAAAGCTTGTTCGGAAGTCGAGATTCGGACCGATATAAACTCCAAATCCAACCTCTAATTGATCGTTCCATTTGTCTAGGCGTCAAATTTCTTGCAATTCGCTCTGCTTTGATTGAATCCGAATTCTAACCGCTGAGAGAATCTTTCCATTCTTTAAGCACAATTTTGTCTCCCAATGTGCTGCGCTCTCTTGTGTTCTCACATTGTGTAGATGAGCGTGACGCTTAGGGTGGCCACGATGCCGATGGCGGCGAGCACGGAGGGCACAACGCTGTACCAGGTGTCCCACTGCATGTGCTTGAGGTGCTTATCCGCCAGCGCGAAGCAGCCCTTCCGGTCCAGCGTCGGCCAGTACCCGATGCCGCAGTCCATGCACGTGGTCTCGTTCACCAGGAACTCGTAGTCCTCGCACTTGCCGCACGCCCAGCAGCACAGCTCGTCCTGAGGAGAAAAGTCAAGATTATTGGCCCAAATGGCATCCATTCACCTCCTTGATCAACTGCTTCTTGTAGCCTGGTTTGCACTGGCGCGAACACACCGAGATGGGCGCAGTCGCCAACGCCAATGGCACCTTGTACTGCATCACTTCTGCCTGCAAGGAGTGAAAATGTCGCACCGCAATCAATTGGTTAAGTTACACCTTAAGCATCTATGTGAAATGCAGATTTGGCAAAAAATTTCTAAAAACTTGGCGGTGGTTGATTTGGTGCCATCCTTTTAAGGCTTAGGTTTAAATGCATGTATTGCACTAAATGAGCGAGGGATAGTGCATAGAGTGTAGAGCAGCTTAATGAATTGATGCGAGAGAAAGAGACAAAAAGCAGGGGAAAAGAGAACATGGTCAAGGAAAGAAAAAATCTATCTATAATTTGCCTGCGACACATATGTATAGGTATGTACGTACTACGTACATACCTATGTAGGTATTTTGAGTTGTTTTAATTGAGTGCTCACCTCCCCTCCGCCCATTGCCATTTCGTCGTCCTCTTCCCCCTCCTGCTCCTCCAAATCTGCCTCTTCTTCTTCGTCCCGGTCCTCCATTTGCTCTGCGGCCGCATTATTCCAGAACATGAGGTGCTCCTTGATCTCCAGGCGCTCCTCCGACCAGCGGCCCACCTCCACGTAGTCGGAGCGATCCGAGTAGGCGGAGGTCGCCTTGCCCCGGCGCGACGGCTGATAGTTCAGAATGGTGTAGTGGGCAGGCCCGTCGCCCTGGGGGCTGAAGTGCACTCGCTTGCCCACCAAATCTGCAATTCTCGACATAATTCGGATTAAAACACGCCTTTCTTTGTTCTTAAAATAATTGCGGCGTTTTCACCCTCTTTTGTGGCGTTTTTAATCTGCACGAAAGGATAAAAAGATTTGAAAAAATTACTAATTTTATTGCGGCCCCCACTTTTTACATCCAGAATGAGCCCACCTTCGAACTTGACTTCCAGCAAATGCCGATAGAATATCTCGCCGTCGATTCGGCGCATCGCGGGACACACCTCAGGCAGACGGGCGTTCCGCGATATCCAGCTGGTCTCGATGCTGTCGTGCGGACACACCTTGTTCTTCATCGATTGCAGTGCGTGCGCAATTGCATCTAGGAAATTGGAACAAAAATTGGATCAGATTCTAAAAAAGATGAATTTTTGTACGATTGAAAAATGGTCACTATTAGTCTAGAGTTTAGAGCAGGGCTTCGATTTGTACTTTTTTAAAAGATTTGTACTTTTTTTGGGGTCCGAAATCTTTTAAATTTTTTTTGTACTTTTTTAAA
>VAHH01000829.1:0-19380 GCA_013357305.1 Radopholus similis | reverse complement strand
AATTGTGTTTTTTGTTTGTTTTTGTGTGTAACGTTTGTTTGTTTGTACACACATTTTCGCTGTTTGTCCCTTCTCTGCGTCTATGTAAAAAATGATAAAGAGGAGTTTTCGCTTTTCGGCAAAAATCATTTTAATCTTTAATGGAAACAAAAATAAAATTTTTTAGCTTAGATTATGTTATTCAATAAAGTTACCAATTGTCTCAATGACATTCGACTTTTGAACCCGTTCTGCTCGATTCCGTGTCCGAACAGCTGTGATGTGCGTGCCTTGTCGACGAGTGGGGCTCTCAACAAGAACGTGGCCGAAAAATACTACAACAAAGTAGGCTGTGCACGACTAAGACTAGAAATATGTTCAACACGTTCAGCGCCACAAGTTCAAAGTGCTCCCGTTGACGTACAGCATGACTCGGCGCCCGCACCATATTGGCCACCACAAGTCGTGGATGACGCTGCACTCGCAGAACCTGATGGAGTTCAAGCAGCGGCAGGCCGTCACGCTGCAGCAGGACGAAGTGATCCGCCGCTTCATTCGCGCAATCCTCTTCCCCTATTTGCCCGACATCATTGGACCCACCGAGGTTTGCCTCTTTGTTTAGCAAAATTTGCATGATAAACTCAATTAGTAATTGCTTGGTAGTTTGGAAACAATGATAAATGATAATGGAGTGGGAGGCCAATATATTATGTAGGATCCATGAATTGCAAAGTTTCGATTTGGAACTAACAAGTGAAAAAGTGCCATTTTAGTTTAAAGTTTAGACCATATACTTATGCTTAGTGTACTCCTAGTTTCTAAAACATAATGGTGCCAAGTGATGCCTGTAGGCTGTATAACTTCTAACAATCCAGATCCTTCAAACATAGGCAACCTCTCACTCATTATTTGTTTTCAGCTGGTGATTAAGCGACGGGCCAACGTGGTCTACGTGACCGGCTTTCTGGTGTACAGCTTCACCGACTTCAACGTGGAGAGATTGTACTGGCTATGGGGCTTCACGGAGGAAATCCTCGCAAATCTGCTCAAGCAGCCGGTCAGACTGGAGCTGCAATTCGTGCGCGACGTGCACGATCTGGCCGTCAGTTATGTGCTCCCGAAATAATAGTTTTTACATTTTATGTTGATAAATGCATCGTTTGAACAGCTAAATAAATTTATTTAATCACAGGAGTTTTAAGAAGATACAATAATCTGAACCAAATCTTGAAAAAAAATTAGCAACGGAATTGTTGATTAAGGCAATGGCATCTCTGTCTCTTCGTATCGATTAGTTCACAACAGTCCCTGTTCCTCCTCCTCCTCTAGCCCATTGTGTTGAATATTTCGTTGGTCAGAAGATTCCGCGCGATCACCAAACGCATGATCTGAAGTTGTGAAATGATTCGGGATTAATCTCTGATTTTATCGACAGCTCAGTTTCGAACCAGGCCTAATGCCTCTCTTGGCCCCACCAAAATTTGGAGTCAGTAACCGATTGTGGCCCCTTTCCCCTTCATTTCTGACCTCGTTTGTGCCCTCTATGATCTGGTGCACGCGCAGGTCCCTCAAGTACTGCTGCAGTGGGTAGTCCTTCAGGATCCCGTATCCGCCGAACATTTGCAGTGCCTGGTTCACCACCTAACCAAGGGAAGTGTCAATTTTTGGTGATTTGACAAATCCGTTTTAATACATTGAACGCCTCGTCGGTGACGTACATTTTGGCCATTGCACTCATGGCGGACGCGTGCGCACTGTTCTCTTGCAAGTGCTGACATGCCTCTCGCATCAACAGTCGAGAGGTTACAATCTGCAAAGCAAAAAACTATTTACTGTTTTCCCAGTATTTATCTAATAAGCCATAGCACACCAAGGCTTTACAATATGAAAATCAAATGTTTTCTCACTGTCACGTTTGTTGTGCATTTCCCTCGCAAACCTTGGTGGCCATTTCTGCCATCTTGAACTGGGTCCACTGGAAGGCAGATATCGGCTTGCCGAACGCCTCGCGCACTTTGGTGTGCTCAATGGCCAGGTCCAGGCTCATCTGCGCCGCGCCCAGGGAACACGCGGCAATGTTGATTCGACCTGAGGACAGAAATATGAAGGGAATAAAACAAAAATTGAACAATTTCAAATTGTAATGCTAAGTGTTTAGTGATGAAAAAACTTGAGCCACGTAGGGGTCTCGATCCCCTGACTTTCAGATTAAAAGTCTGACGCTCTACCAACTGAGCTAACGCGGCACTGTCGTGACTCTCCACAATTGCAATCAGGTGGAAGAGAAACACATTGCTTTTGCTGGCTCCTATTTGATTCACTGTTTGGGGGTTTTTTTAATATGCCCGTTTGGTTTTCTTTCGCCCCAAACCTCCGTTGAGCCCCTCCATGGCGATGGTAAAGCCTTGTCCGTCTCGTCCCACTTGGTTGGCCACCGGGACGCGCACATCCTCGAACGTGATGATGCGCGTCGGCTGAGTACACCAGCCCAGTTTGCGCTCGTCCTTGCCCAATTGGAAGCCTACAACGGAAGAACCCCATTATTTTTGCCGGTGCCAGGCCAAGTTTCGCCAACAAATGACAATTGCAAGGGATCATCTGTCTTGTCGGGGAAAGCTCTCCTCTTAATTCTTATGCTCACCCACCTGGCATGTCGGGCGTCATAATCAGCGAGAAGATGCCTTTCGGGCCGGGCGGTCCGTCCTTGTTCCGCATCATCACCAGGTACACGCTGGACATGCCGCTGCCGCTGATGAACGCCTTGGAACCGTTCACTGCAGACAAAATAGCAGGATCTAATTTCTCATTTCGAACCTTCGCTTAAACCAACCAATGTAGTGGTCTCCGTCGCGTTGCGCTGTAGTGCGCAATGCTGACGAGTCGGAGCCACTGCCCGGCTCTGTGAGGCAATAGGAGGCCAGCTTGTTGAAACTGGCCAGGTCGGGGATGTACTTGCGCTTCAGCTCCTCGTTGGCGAATCGGTCGATCATCCAGGGCACCTGCAAAGCGATTTTATGTAAATTCTCGGAGCGATTTTATTTTAATATTCCTAGAAGAATTTATCGGGATTTAAGCAAAAACTGGCCATGTTGTGGACGGCAATGTAGGCAGCGGTGCTGACACAGCCGGCAGCCAGTTGCTCGAACACCAGTGCCGAGTCGAAGCGACTCAGTCCGGCGCCTCCGTACTCGTCGCTGCAATAGATGGCGCCAAAGCCCAGTTCGCCCGCCTTTTTCAGCGCATCCATTGGCAGTTCGCCCTTCAGCAAGATGTCTTTTGTCGTCCCCAATTGAACAATAAAAGTTGAACCTTTTTGTCGAACTCGTCCATTGTGGGGTAGAGCTCTTTTTTGGCAAAGTCCTTGGCCATCTTCTGGATCTCCAACTGCTCGGAGGAGAGCCCCAGAGTGGCTGAAAGAACCGGGAACAATTTATATCCATACAATGTACAAATGTCTCTTACGGTCTGCACAATAGCTGGCATTCCGTTTGGGCAGAACAACTCCTCGAAGAGAGGCGCCCAGCGCAGAAGACAACAACCGGGCGGGGGCGGGCAGCATTCGGCAGAAATAAAACAAAAAGTACTAAATGCTAAAGTAAAATAGCAAAGTTAATTTGTATATTTTTTTCAGTTTCGACCGCCCAACTTTCTATCACTTCCTAATTCCTATCCTAATTTTCCGGCGCATAGCGACCGACCGAAGAAGAGAGAAATGATACAGCCAGTAAGGGCCAGCAAGACAAAGAAAGCAACGCAATTTGTCCTTAAAATACTCGTTCCCGTGAACAAATTGATTGAGAAAATGGATGGGCAGAGAGTTGGGTGCACCACGTGGAAGAAAGTGTAGGAAAACAAATAACAAAAAATGTGACCCCAACAATGCTCAAAGTACGCGAGCAAATGAACAATGAATGTGAATGTTATTTTAGTGCTTGTTGGTTATTGTCATTGGTTATTGTTATTACATTACTTTACTTTTCACCTTTCAACGTTTTTGGCTAACTCTATGATTCTCAGCAATAGCAATCCATTTTGGTTGGTTCCAAACCAAAAGTAGTTTTTTTTCTTTCTTAACATGGTTGACACAAAAATGGAGCGTCGCGTAATTAAAGAATCAAAATAATTTTTTGCAACGAAATTCCTTTGCCTTAGAATACTATTTTTGAGAACAGAAAAAGGTGAAAAATGGAAGTTAAGTAAAAGATAGAATTATCTAACGTGAAACATGATTGATGACTTACATTTTGGGTTACCACCGAATTTATCAGACATCTGGTTTATTAATGTCGTGTTATTGCTCACTATTATCTACACGATTCAAATCGCGCAGAATTTAATTTTGATTTTCCATTTGTGCGCATTTTTCAGAAAAAGCACTTTGGTAACCAAAAAGAGAAGGGAGCAGACATGACGAAGCACTCCGCTGTCGAGGCCCTTGCTGTGGGACTGGAGAAAGGCTATCCGGTGACAAGAAATGAGCGCAAGAAGCGTCAGTCGCGGCACAAGGGTCGCCTGTCGAAGAAGACTCGCATTGTGCGGGAACTGGTGCGCGAAGTGGTGAGTCTGAAGCGAACTCTTTCCTTTGCTCAAACACACTTCCCCCTTTTGAGGTCGGCTTTACGCCATATGAGCGTCGCACCATGGAGCTGTTGCGCATCAGGTCAGCTCTTCTGAGCCAGAACTGTCTAATTTTGGACGATTTAGCAAGGACAAGAAGGCACTAAAGTTCCTGAAGAAGCGCATTGGACAGCACGGACGTGCCAAGAGGAAGCGTGACGAGATCCAACAGGTGTTGGTGGCGCAGCGCAAGGCACACAAATGAGAAAGAGTGCGCGATTTGGGATCAATCCAATTATTGTTATGCTTGTTGAGATACAAAATCGTAAAAAAACGCATTTTCAGGAATAAAAAGTGCCGAAATATATTAAACTGTAAAATGGCCATTTAAATCATAATGCATTAAAAATATTGGATATCAAGAGTCAAGACAACAAAATGTCATATAGGTATTCTCATCATCTTAATAAGTAGTAAGCGGGAACATTTCGTTGACGTTGTCAAATTCCCATTCCATTTGCTTTTTCGCATTAGCGTCCAATTCGGTTTGCTGTCGCATCAGCATGTAAATCGTTTCACCGGTGCGTCGCAATTGGAGCTGCTCTCCAGTTCGAGCATTGCGCACAGTGAACTCATCCAATTGTTCTTCTTGAATTCGTATGGCAAACGGTTGTTTGCTCGTAGCGCCAGCAAAGTCCTGTAAAATGGATGGGATTTCAGGAGAATGTGATCCACTCGAAACCCTCACCTTGTTTACCGCATCCAACAGCTGTAATGCAATTCCATTATTCGGGATGAGGCACATTTTTGGTTGGCCACCATTGTAGGCGTTGATCCATCGAACAAATTAGTCGCAAAATTGTTGATCCTTATCGTCATCCATGATGCGCCAAATGCGAATTTCTAGTTTGTTGCACTTGTTCAACACGGCACTGATCGGCTCCAAAGAGAATTGTTCGGCATTGAGTTTAACCCAGTCAATGGAGTTGTGCATTTTGCGCAGTAAGAAAGCTGCAGACAAAACTCCGTCGTCGTCGCCATCGTATTTGCTCAGATCCACAACAAATGGCCGAAGTTGGGGCGCAACCAATTGCATAAAGAAGTATACGTGCCCATTCTCCAACACATCTTCATCAATTAAGCATCCGGTAGCGAGCTGTATGGTATAAAAACGTTTATTAAAAATAATCACTCAGTCAGTTACCAATCTACGTCTTCTATGTCTCCACAAACGAATGTGCAAATGGTTGGTCCACAGTTCGTACTCACTATCAGTTTCCTTCTTATTGATCTGTTGGGACAATTGAATGCTTAAAAGTTGTAAAAGATACCACTGACTCACAACTACCAATTCATCTTCAATGTTCTGCTCCACATGATCAATCTCAATTAGGAAATTGAACCCATTGTTTGCCTTGAAAAAGCGGATTGCGTCCCGATAAATTAGCTAGAGAGATTTAAAAGATTTAAGTAAGCTTAAAAATATAAAATTGCCAAACCTTTTTGCGGAATGCCTTCTCCAAATACGCGTAAATGTTGGCCGAAGTGAGCAGGATCCGATCCGATGTCTTCACAACGGCAATGCCCTTGCACACTTCCCAAACCAATTCGTTGCACATTGGGCGCTTTTGATTGGCAAAGCTCACTAAAACATAATGATTGAATTGCTATCAGAAGATCTTTGATTACAAATTTTGCTAATATTTCGCAAAACCTACTGATTGTCTGTGTCTGTTTTTCGGTGGTGGCCTTTTCCTTTTCGACATGGCGTATGGTTTTCTGTTTTTCATTGGTTGCCTTTTCCTTTTCGACATGGCGACGGAGGGCAACAATAAATGAAATCTGAATAAATTGAGAAGGCTAATCCATTCAAGATAGCTCACAATGTCCATATTTGTGAAGCCAATTTCTTGGAGAAGCTGTTTGCATAATTTGGTGTTTAACTGACATTCAGTGAGAACACTTTCGAATCTCCCAGTGCCGAAATCCTGATCCACCAATTGATCGGCAATCTGGCGCGCTCTTTCTTCCTTCGTTTGGCACTCATTCACGAGAAAGTTGGCCCATTCATCTGCGGGAATATAACAAAATTCTAAGCTATAACTATAATATTGGTTTTACCTTGAGTCCACGAAACATTCGGCTTTACTTCAACGGATAAGCGTGGGCGTTTGGACGGGATGGGAACATCCATTCTTTAAATCTGATTGAACTTAGGGGCGGAAATTATTAGCTGAAAAGTGAACAATTATGTGTTAACCGTGTTAAAACTTAAAATGAACAAAAAAACATCGAACATGAAAATAGAACCAGCAATTCATGTTGAGTGGAGATCTGGAGATAGAGTTCATTTGCATTCCAAAACAAGAAACAAGATGTTCAGCATAACCAGTAAGCACCATTCCTCTTTCTCATCCCTATTCTTTAAATAGTCATCTGTGTGGCGTATAGGTAACCGTATAAGTATTAAGTACTAAGTATTAAGTAATAATATTAATTAATACGTAGGTAATAACGTAATAGGTAATAGTAACTAGTAAGTATAATTAAGTAAAGAGTAAACAAGGGACGAAAAGTCTGTGGCAATATGTCACTTTTAATCCCATATTCAAATTCATCGGTTCATAGGTTCATTGCTCATTGCCCGAACATCTATCTCCCCTTTTAAGAGGTTCAGCTGAGAGAGAAACGAAAGGATGGCATCTGTTTTGCGGAGGATACCGTCTGGGACCAACCTGTTCTACTTCATTATTTCCTCGATTTATTTTTATATTCCTATGTTCCTCCGCTAGTTGTGCATTTTCCTGCTTTTCAACTACAATTGTTGAACAAAAGTGGTGGATGTTCCTTATCCAAATTTGGATTCTCAACTATTTGTGGGGGATCTTCCTGTCTTTGTGGAGTGCACAGAAGTCAACGTCATAATTATTACACCCGATCTCTTTGTGATTTTGCCCGCTCGCCAATACTGTGTTCTTCATGAGCGCAAGAAGCGTCAGTCGCAGCGCAAGGGCCCGTAAAAGCCAATATGGTTCATTTTGCACATTTGGTGGCGACGGGAACGGGAAGAAATTGGATGCTATGGCCTATGACGCAATGGGAGATGCCAAGCGGAGACTGAAACTGAATGCAACGCCAGCATTCACTGTTTGTTTAGTTTTAAGTTTTAACGCATTCCGAGGACAGGGATGGTTTCATCAGTTCATCAACTTTGATGAACAATAATAGCTGGCCAATTAGTGATTCATTCCCCTTTTCCGGCTCAAAGGGGAACAGAGAATTGGCACACCGTTGGAAGTGTTGAGTACCAAAAACACTGATAAAAAGCAAATGGGCCGTGGGACCTGGGACTCTGCTCAAACTGCTTGTGACCATAACATATCAACACACTCTACCTCTGCTTTCTTCTCACCATTCATTCATTTCTCGTTCTCGACTCTCGACATCAATCGATTCAGATACCTAATTGTTTGTTCGTCCCCCCTGATTTGTTGTGCTATTCCACCACCATTGAGAGAGAGGGATATGCGCAACTCGAATTGATCGCTCGGGACGGAGTAACAGCAACACAAAGACACAATATTGCATCCATCGATTGGACCGGAGCTCAGAGCACAACAAAGGCAGCAGTGGGAGTGAGAGAGAGCAAGTTGTTCGTCCGCCACTCTGACTTTCACGTGCACATTCGCAATCCACAGCGGTGCAAACTTCCCCAGCGCCTGAGCAACGGTCAATTCACTGCTGGAGGCGGCCGAAGGAAATGCAAACAATCGAGAAGAAGAAGAAGATGCCTTCTCCACAATCGCCCGTGGGTCCATCCGCCATTCCATTTCCATTCCATTATTGCTCCCGCGGTCTAGCCTCCCATTTAAGTATCTGTTTTTAGCGAACACATTGGCCATTGGCCTTTACTATGCTTTTACTAAATAATCAAGAATCCCCGTAACTTTTGACAACATAAACAAGGAATTGTGCATTTGTAGTCTTGCTGCTTTTAATTCTTTGTTCGCAAAGTTTGCAACCCGACAGAAAAATGCAAATCCCCTTTGTGCGCCAATACTCTGCGACTTCGATTGTTTCCCCAGAACTTGTGCGCCAACCCAAATGATGAATCATCAACCCCGATTGATTAAATATCATTAGAATTCATAACGTCTTTTCCTTTTTTGCTTTGCCACATTTCCCATTGTCGCATTCCCTGAGTTCGGATAATTTTTTCGTTTAAGCGAAAACTGACGTCGCACCAGGAACAACAGCAGGCCAAAGCGCGTCGAGAGCTGTTCGCCAAGTCCGGTGGCCCGAGACAAGGTGCTCCAAAACATTTGCAAAATCCATACACATTCATTAATAGATAGATATGGTACTGTTCACTTTATTACTCAGACCACTCTCAATTCTCAATGTCCCTTCCCCCACCTACTAGAGAACACCAGCAGCACCGGTCGCCACGAGTCGCTGCGCCAAATGCCCAGCGCCAGGAGCAGCGTCAGCACCAAGCAGCGAGACGGGTCGCCGGCGACCGTGAGCACCTCGCTGGGCGGCAGCTGGTCCAAGAAGAGCTGCGCCAAGGTGGAGTGGGGCGCCGGCGAGCTGGCCGTCCTGGAGAGGGGCCACCGCGTGTGCAAGGTGAAGAACCGGGGGGAATTCTCGAACAAATGGCGTGCGGGGCCGCCTTTCAGCTGGTCGCGCTGAAGAAGTTCGACACTGGCTACCGGCACCTCTGGCTGAACTCGCTGACCCAGCAGGTCGTCATCTCAAAGTGGCTCCACGGCTCCCAGCACAACAAAAACAACGAGCACCAGCTGCCCGGTAATTCACATTTCACAATAGTTTCGACAATTACAAAGAATGCACCTGGAAATCATTTTTATTGATAAGGTTTATGCCGATTTTACATTTCGGACCGGGGACTCTGCTGTTGCATTCCCTCCTTCGATGTTCCCTTCCCGCACAGGCCCCTCTTCTTCCTCTGCCTCTGGCGCCCTGCTGTCGCTGACCAACGGACTGCTGCACGCCAAACGCTCCAACTCGGACGTGGCCGGCGGCAGTGCCACTGCCCCGCACAACGGAAAGGCGCAAGCAGTGCTGGACGTGCGACTCGTCAAGCAGGTGGGGCAAATGGCCACTGGGGGTCTCCCACTGGACTTTTAAGAGGCTTATCCCTTTTGGGGGTGGTTCTCGGGAGTCCCGTCTGTTCAATCGCTGTGATGGCCCTTTTGGAGGTGGCCGTGCTGGCGCGTGTCTGGGGCCAGATGCAAATCGGCGAAAAGTGGCGTCGGGACGCGGCGCTGCAACGCTTCGACCCGGAACTGGTGCTGGTCATCCAGTGGGGCGCCTCGTTCGTGCTCAACTACTGGCTCGTGCTCTGTGAGCGTTTTTTGCCTCCGGGTGGCCCATTTTGTGCCCCCTCCCCCCACATCTACAGTTGACAATCGCGAGGCCACCCACCTCTGGGCCGCCGGACTGCAGCACTTGTGCGCCGAACAGGCGCACCAGCCACACGCACTGGTCGGCGAGCGCTGGCTCCGCAAACAGGTGAGAACGGGATTGGGCAAACGTTTTCGTTCATTTACTTTACATATCGTTGATTTTTTAATTGTTCAGAATTGTGCCAATTAAGACGGAAATGTCTGGGAGAATATGTTGATGTGTTCTGTTTTCCAGTTCTATGCGCTGCTGCCCCACCCGACCGCGAACGCGTGCGTCACCATCAAGCACATGAAGCCGTTCGTGCAGCAGCGTCTCCAGTGCAAGGTGGCCAGTCGCCAGCTGCAGGAGATCACCGACGGCGGAGAGATGGGCTTCGAGGCGTTCGCGCTGGCGCACGCGCGGCTGCTCAACTTCCACGCGCTGTTCCAGACCATGTTCGGCGAGTACGCCGCCGTTGCGGCGCCAAATCTGGTGCCGTTCCAGCGCTTTGTCGACTTCCTGCGCGATGTGCAGCATGTGAGCATTTAGTGTTTGGTCGCGGTGATGTTGAACCCGAGTGGGGGTTGGCTGACCACAGGACGAACTTGGGCAGTCACGGGACCTGTGCTCGGACTTCCTGCGGCACTATCTGCGCGACGTGGACCCGGATCGTGATGTGCCGGAGCCGCACCTCAGCACCCACGAGTTCGTCGACTACCTGTTCGCGCCAGAAAATTGTGAGCATGATCGTTGATCGCCTTTTGCATATCCATATGTGTTAGTTAGTTCCCGAGTTCTAGCAGTTTAGCCATTCAATACTCACACCGATGCAAATCTGCCCAAATGGCATTAAAAGCTATTTTCAAACAGAACTGTAAAAGAGCTCAAGTTCAACGAATTCAAGCTGTACATGGCATGATTATCACATTATCAGCGGTCCCCATTGCAGCGCTGTTCGACCCGGTCAATGCGGAGGTGGTGCACGACATGAGCAGGCCGCTGTGCCACTACTGGATCTCGTCCTCGCACAACACCTACCTGACCGGGGACCAGGTTGAGAAAGAGCGTTTAGAAGCACCAAAAAATTGTTTTCGGTTCAGCTCAAATCGGAGTCGTCGCTGGACGCGTACGCGCGAGCCCTGCTCATGGGCTGCAGGTGAGAGCGGCACTGTTTCAGTCTCAGTCGTCTAAAAAGAAACCTCTCTCTCTCTCTCTCTCTCTGTTTCTCTCTCTGTTCCTGTTAAAAGTGTTATTAACCATCACCCATCAGCACAGTCCCCGCAAAGCCCACAAGCAAGACCCCCGACCGGCATCAGCCATTTCCCCTCTCCCATTCGGGGTCCTCCTCCTCCTTTTGCTTGGGGCCCCTTGCCCCCTTCCCTCGACTTCCCTCGAGCCTCAATTTGTGTCGCCGTTGAAGAGTCCCTTTTCAATCGCATTCAGGAATCGGAAAAGGTTAATTCCGTACCAAATTAGTTGAAAAACGTACCAAATATATATTGTCCCCCTTCTATTCCCTTGTATTCCCTTATATTGGTATGTTTTTCAACTAATTTGGTACGTTTTTCACTTATTTGGTACGGAAAATCCCCTCGCTTCAGGAATATGTCCATGTTTGAATTTTGTAGAATCGGATCGATTTTTAAATTCCTAATCGAACGAATATTTCGTCTTTTTACTCTTGGGAGTTTGATTTAGATGCATTGAGCTGGACTGTTGGGACGGGGCGCAGAAGAGGGCGGCACCCAACGGCCAATGGGTGCCCGAGATCGTCATCTACCACGGGTAGACCTTTTGATTATTGAAAGGATTGGTGCCAAAAACAATACAAAACAATCCCCTTTGAGCTACACAATGACCTCCAAGCTGGCGCTGCGCGATGTGCTGCTCACCATCCGGCACTACGCCTTCCAGACCAGCGAGTACTACTCAATCTTGGCATTGGCCACTTTTCTTCTGCCCAGTTTTCCGGTGATTCTGTCCATCGAGGACAACTGCTCGGTGCCTGCCCAGCGCCAAATGGCTGTCGAGATCAAGGAGACGCTCGGCGAGCTGTTGCTCACTGCGCCCGTGTCGCGCGACGAGTGGCAGGTGGGCAAATGGGCAGCGCCATCCGCCAAATGATGGTGCATTTTGTGTTCCGTCGAGATCAAGGCCGCAAGGGATTAGGCCTATTCCCCTATTTCTCTCCCCAATAACTCTGCTAATAATCCCCCATTTCAAAACATCCGCCCTGGGGGATTAATGGAGCACTAACCAATAACTCGCCGGTTGCAGTTGCCTTCTCCGGCAGCGCTGCGCCGCAAGATCATTCTGAAGCACAAGAAGCTGCAGCTGCACAGCGACTCCGACTCGGTGCTGGCAGTGCCCGCTGCCGCCGATGAGCAGCAGCAGCATTTGGCGGAGGAGGAGCAGGGCGACATTCTGTCGCGGCGCTGCCTCAAAAAGGGGGTCCTCTGGCTGCACGAGGCGGCCCACAGACAGTGGCACCGGCACATCTTCGTGCTGTTCGCCGACCGACTGTGCTACCTGCTCCAGCGGGTCGGCGACGAACAGCTCCAGAAGGGCGCAGGAACGATCGGTAAACATGGAGGAGGGGACACAAATGTGGAATAGCGCAATGATTCGCAAAGACTCGCAGTCCAAATGCCAAAGGGTTTCTGTCGCCCAAATGACGTGCCCAAGCGACATGCACCATTTCCCCGTTTCCATTCCCCCGTTTGCAGAGCCGTCGGCGAAGAGGCCGCTGAGCGGGCGCGAGAACAGCGTGGGCAGTGGCACCAGTCAGGACGACTCGCTGAGCGGCACTGACGAGCTGCTGCTGGCCGAGGAGTGCAGCTGCGCGGACGCGCACATCGCCGAGGAGTGGTTCCACGGCAAGATCGACCGGGACGAGGCGAAGAGGCGCCTCTTGGCCGAGCACCAACGACAAGTGGTCGCCACCGGGCTGCTGGACTCGGGGGCGGCGGCGGACGGACTGTTCCTGGTGCGCGAGTCCACCACCTTCATCGGCGACTTCACGCTCTCGTTTGTGCACGCCGCGCAGGTCCACAACAAGCAAATAAATGGATGAATGACTTGCCTTTGAACGGACCAAAAGCCCTGGCTGTGTTCAGGTGCACCACTGCCGCATCAAGGCGTCGCTGGGCGCGGGCGGGGAGCGGCGCTACCACCTGCTGGAGACGGTGCGGCGCGACACGCTGTACGAGCTGATCAGCTTCTACACGCGGCACCCGCTGGACACGCCGCGCTTCTCCACGCTGCTCCAGACCGCGTGCCCGCAGCCCCAGTCCCACCTGGACGAGCCCTGGTTCGACCCCGAGGCGGACACCGCCCACGCGGAGGAGCTGCTGAACGCGGTGCACAAGGACGGCGCCTACTTGGTGGGCAACCAATTGGACTGAGGAGCCAAAAGGGCCCATTATTCCTTCACTCACCACTCCATCCACAGGTGCGCTACAGTTCCGCGGACCGTTCCGTGTTCGTGCTGTCGTTGCGCGCCGCCGGGCGACTCTGCCACTTCCGACTGAAGCGGGACGGACGCATCTTCGTGGTGTGCCAGCGCCAGTTCGAGTCGCTGTGCCAGCTGGTGGAGCACTTCCAGCAGAATGCGTTCGTGCACGGCGTCTGCCTCCGCTACGCGGCCACACAGCGCACCATTGGCGCTCTCCAGTACTGCATGGCGGCGGAACAGCGCCAAAATGGCGGAGCCCAGATGAACAGGGAGCAGTTGCTGGCGCTGGACGGATGCTACATGGAGATCCGAGACCTGGAGGTCTGTCAACTCAAAATGGAGATGATCTCGAGCTGGTCTCGACTCGACAGTCGGCGAGCAGGCTTAGCTCGTGCAGAATCCGCTGTTTGCAGAGTCAACGCGAGCGATTGACGCACGCGCTGGAGGCCTTCGACGCCGACCCTTTGGCGCCCGCGCCGCTGTCGCCTCTGCTCCAGGTGGCGAGCGGCGCCCCCGTAGCGGTGCTGCGCCGCTGTGTGGAGCACCCGGACTGGCTGCTGGGCAGGCGGACGGAGGACGGGGCGGTGGGCTGGCTGCCGGCACGGTGTGTGCACGAGGGGCAGGAACTGGCCGCGGGGGGCACTCTGCGGGCGGTGGAGGAACTCGCCAACGGTGGCGAGGGCGACGAAGGCGAGGACGGCGCCGCAGCGATGGCGACGCTCAACTTCGGCACCATCGAGTTGGCCGGCACCCAGTTCGAGCGGTGCAGCGACGCCAAAGGTGAGACAGACAGAACAAACCGTTCTATTGAGTGAGCGATTGAAAAAGTGCATTTCAGAGATTTGATTGCATCCCCCCGATTTTGGGCCGAACCTTTTCAGTTTGTGCCGGTCGTGGCCACGCCATCCGGATTGCGTTGGCCCAGTCCCATTGGAACGTGGGCGAGTACGTGGTGGCGGCCGACAGCGAGGAGGAGGCGCACGAGTGGCTCCAGGCCTGCCAGCAGTTGGCCGTCCAGGCCAACGACAAAATCCACCGGTTGCGCACGCGAGAGAAGGAGCTGCGCATCGCCAGCGAACTCTCCTCGCTGGTGGTGAGAAATCTCTGCGAAATTTGCTAAACACTAAAAGTACTTGCATCTGAATTGGTTGGGGAAGTCAATCGAACTGAATTGATTTGAATCCAAATACAGGATCAAAATGTCTGTTCAGGTCTATTGCCAAGCGGTTCCGTTCAACGCGGACTTTGAGCTGCAGGACCCGCGCAATTCCTTGTACGTTGGTTCTGTCCCTTCTCAGAAACCCAAAACCCCAAAAGGCACATTCCTTTGCAGCTACGAGATGTGCTCGTTCAGCGAGACCAAGCACGACAAACTGGTGGGAATGGGGCGAGCAACAATCTGATGAGTTGCCCTTCCGGAGACAGGTGGAGCGCGGCCTGGCGACATTCAATCAGCGCCAGCTGTCGCGCGTCTACCCCCAGGCGAGCCGATTCACCTCGTGCAACTTCGGCCCGGTGCCGATGTGGAACAGCGGCTGCCACATGGTGGCCCTGAACTTCCAGACCGGCGACAAGCCCATGCAGCTCAACGCCGCCCGCTTCGCCGCGAACGGACGGTAAAGAAGCAAATAATAGTCGAGGCCACGCGGGAAATGTGATGGACGTTCTCCGCAAGAAATGCGCATAGAAAAGGGAACAATTAGGCCGACGTAGGACTGACCGCCTAGGGAAAGGCACATTCACAATGTGATGAGAGTCCACAAGTTCTTAACTTCTTAACCTTTACCGCTGTCCAAATGTTCCAAATGTCCCCTTTTCCCTTCCCAGCTGCGGGTACGTGCTGAAGCCGCGCTTCCTGATGGACGAGACTTTCCGCGTCCCAATGCCCCACCAGCAGTCCGCCGCCACAAATCCCCTGGCGCCGCTGACCTCTCTGCCGCCCTCGTCGTCGCTGCAGCAGCACTCCCGCTCCCAGTCGAACGGACAGCAACAGGAAAACGACTGCAACAGCAGCAGCAACGGCACTTTTTGCGCATCGATGGAGCAACCAATGGTAACAAAAAAAGTGTTCTTGTTGATGATTTTTTGTTCGCCCAGTTCCCCTCGGGCGCGCCCATTCTGCTGAGCGTGCTGGTGGTTGGCGGACGCCACTTGTCGCGCACCGGCGGCTACGACAAGGGCGGCATCTGCTCCCCGCTGGTGGAGCTGGAGCTGCTTGGATTTGCACACGACGCGGTGAAAATGAAATTTAATTCAAATTCAGGAAATTTAACTGTCTTTGCTTGGGAAGGCGCTGGAGCGGACCAGCACCATCACGGCCAACGGTCTGAACCCGGTGTGGCAAGAGCGCTTCCAGTTCCACGTACGCCATCCCGAGATGGCCCTGTTGCGCTTCCTGGTCGAAGGTGGGAAGGGCAAAAACGGCGGCGTCATTTGGCTGTTCAGACGGCGACTTTGTGGGCCCGAAGACGGACCCGTTCATAGGGCAGGCCACGTTCCCGTTGGACTGCGTCCGCACCGGCTTCCGCTCGGTCCCTCTGTGCAACCAGTTCAGCGAACCGCTGGAGTTGTCCGCACTGCTGGTGCACGTCGAAGTGCGGTCAGTACCGTGCCTGAAATCGGGGGTTTCCAATGGCATCTGAACGATGGATTTTGGTTACTTAACCGCCTTAGCTCCATTAATTTTTGAGGAACCATCCGAGCAGACAATTAGGCAACACTGGCAGTTCAATTCCGCCCCCGGTCGAAGGGCCCATTTTGCTCATTTCCACCTTTAGCACATGGAATGCGCCTCCGCTTTTGCCCGTTTCCTGCTCCCCAATGGCCACAGCAGCTGCACCGGTGCCGCGGCGCTGCAACTCCATGTGCGCCCTTCCGTCGGCGGCTGGCCAACAACAGCAGCAGGCGTCGCCCAAGGTGACAGCGACCAACGCGCTGCTGTTGGATCCGGCCGCGGCCATCGGCGCCCTGGCCCTGCAGCGCCAGTCCTCATCGCTGGACGTGGTCGGGGCGCCCGTTCACAACAGCGGCGTGCACCGGATGTTGCAGGCGGGACGCTCGGTGGTGGCCAGCGACGAGCTGGCGGCCAACAGTGCCGCCCGGCTGGGCAGGAGAACGGCCACAGTGGCGTCCGCAGCCAGCACAGAGCACCGCCCACACCAACAGCAGCACTCCCTGCTCTCATCAATGCCGCCCTCCCAGTCCATCAGTTCGCGCTCCGCCAGCATCGAGTCGGCAGAGTGAGTGCGGGAACGGAAATTTAGGCAAAATTTGTTCCCCCAGCACCATCAATTCCTCCGCGTCCTCGTTTCGCCCGCTGCTGATGGCCAGCGGCACTTCTTCGCGTCGTGCAGGCACAAACACTCTGCGGAGACTGTTCCGCTTCGGACGCGGCAATTGAAGAGAGGTTGGCTGGTTGTCGGCCGCAAATGTGCTGTTGTGAATTGAGTCCATTCCCCAATTTATATTTGTATGCACAAATTGAAAATAAAATTGAAAATGAATCAATTTCGCGGGAACATTTGGCTTTTCGGGGGAAAACAGAGGATGATTTTGTGTGAATAAAAATATTAATGCTTGATGATTTCGGTGGGATCCGGGTAGGAGGCACAAATGTGGGAGAAGAGCCGGCGCTTCGAGTAGCGTTCTTGCGCGTCATTACTATTTTTTTAAATTTCGTTCATTACTCCGTCGACGGATATGTAGACTAAAAATCGGGCATTTTTTCGATTCACTCATTAATTAAATTTTTATTATTTTTGGCATATTCTGATTTGCAATTTTAATTTTCATTTTTGCGTAAACGAGTCGTTCTTGCCGGAATGTTACACCGGCTAAAGATTATCGCAATGCTTCATCGGTCATTTGATGATTTTTGTTTTGCCTTTTGGCATTATATTATGTTTTGCATCTTTAAATTTAATTTGTATTTTAAAGAGTCTGATTTGAGATTTGGATAGCTTGGGGGATTGGATTTACCTCTTATCAACAACCTTGCACACAAACTTGACGAATTCACTCCTCGACTTCTGATCCGACGAATTTTTCAAATTTTTGGCCGCAACGGCCAAAATTCATTTGATCTTGAAAACTATTGTAATAAGCCATCAATAGGGTGCTGTTTGAGCTAACACAAATTTAATTCCCAGCTTCACCCCAGAGACTTAATTATTACTCGACAATGTGCCTAAGGATGAAATGTTCCCCATCCGCAGGACACAGGAGTAAGTATAAAAGTAGCGCAATTGCCCTAATTCTCCCATTCTTGTTACTCACTGCGTCTCTGTTTCCTTCAAGATTCCTCAGCACCAGTTGGAGTTGGGAATGTTCCTCCACTGCAACCGTTCCACTTTATTCCATCCCCTCCAAAGTATTTTTAATATTTTGAATAACAGAATTTCTAGCGTATTTCTCACGAAAAATGTCCGGTTTATCGAGTGCCAATTTTAATGAAGAATTGCCTGAATCATTCGACATATCGCGCCTAGAATATATCAAAGATACACAAATTTTGGACCAGGGTTGTTGCATTTTTGAATGTTCAATTTGTTAAATGTTTCACAAATAGGAAAAACCAATTACTGTTACGCGTTTGCTGTCCGTTTTGCGGTAGAAGCGATGGAGCGCAAGAGGAAGTTTGACCTCAAAAGGCGCGTCCCATTCGAGGGACATTTGAGCATCCAAAATTTGTTGGATGGCCACAATGAGTTTGTTGAGAGGAGGAGAGATGTGCAAAGTGCCCAACGCGGAGGCAGTTTATTAACGACTCTAAGGTGTTTAAGCCTCATTTTAAAATTTTTATCCCTTTTTCAAGTTTTTTGAAGGAGCGTGGGATTTACTCTATGTCCGATTATGAGAAAAACATGGATGGTATTGGGACACCTGAAAAAAACGCGAAGAAAATAAAAGCGCAAAAATACGGAGAAGGCATTCAGTTCAAGTTGGCTTTCGATAGCCCAGAAGCGACCTTTGAAGAGCAAGTTAAACGCCCCACCAATTCGTTTGATGCTTTGCGCGGCAATGAAATCTGGAATCCAAGCAAAGAAGAAAAAGGAGAGCAGGTGCTTCATGCCGTAAATATCACAGGCTGGAAATGCGAAGAGGAACAAAACAAAGACTTCGGTATCAATGATGTCGCGTATTTGCTTTCCTTTTAATTGTTCGAATCGCTAATTGGATGTTGCATCGTTATAAGTTGTAATTTGTTTGTTGTGTTGTTGTTGTTGCACTTCACTTAGAAGTTGACTTACGCTCCGTGGTCACTTCGCTTTCATTGTTCATCATTTTATTTGTTTTTTTGGCCGAGGGTTCAGAGCGTTAGCTCTGTCCCGTGGCCTTTGTACATATTGTATATATTTTATTGTTTGTTTCATCATTTTCACCATTTGGCTTCGGCTTCTTGGTGCCGTACGGGGCGGCACTTCACCTAGAAGTTGACTTACGCTCCGTGGTCACTTCGCCATTTCATTGTTCACCATTTTCCCCTTATTTGGCCGAGAGCTCAGAGCGTTAGCTCTATCCCGAGGCCTTGTACATATTGTATATATTTTGTAAATGTAAACAAATAAAATTAAAAAACATTTCGCATTTATCTGATTTGGGGAAATAAGAAAATCGGGTTAAAACTGGGCCCGTTTAACATGAATCCAATACTTTGGTTTTAGGAATTAATACATTAATTATTCAATAATTATTGGATTAATTCTTCAATAATTATCTCATTAATTCTTCAGAGTAAACATATTATTAAAGTTTGTAGGAATTTTTGAAAAATGCTCTGTATTCTTGGAGAAGATGGTAGGAACCAATTATCAAAAAAGCAGACTCCAAAATTATGGTTATGGCGAAAAAACGTGCCACATTTGACCAAAAAAACGTGATTCAAATTTAAAAAATCCTCAAAATTGAAACGTGATTCAAATTTTCATGGCGCTTTTCCCTAGATTGCTGCTTTGGCTTTCTCGATGGGCATGCCGGCTATT
>VAHH01000828.1:0-19394 GCA_013357305.1 Radopholus similis | reverse complement strand
TCCGGGATCGGGATCGGGATCGGGATTGAAAAAACCGGGATATCCCGACCGATCCCGGTCGGGATCCCGATCCCGCTCAACCCTACTTTAAAGTGACACCAAAAACGCCAGTTTAGCTTCATTTGTTCAAAAGTTACAGTGCAAAATATGCCTTGGTGGCCCGAAGTACCCCGTGCCCTGCTGGGCTTCATGGCCATTAGAGACTCTCATATAAATCAAATTGTGCAATCTTTTTTTTTCCATTTTCAGCATTAGATTTAGTCCATTTTCGGAATGTTGTTGATCTTGTTGACTTCCCCCATTCCCCTCTGGTTGCAGCCTGTGGGGCTCTGACCTGGACTCTGTGTCCATGGGCTGCATCATCATGGCCATCGGTGAGAGAGGATTTTTCAACAAAAATAAATGGGAAAAATTGGAAGGGCTGGCCGTGGACTTCTCCATCCACATCTGCTACCGCTACCACCGCTGCTCCGCCGAGGTGGCCTCCATGACGGCCGAGCAGAAGGTGATCGAGACGCTCTCCATCGTCGGGTCAGTGCTCCCGGGGACAATTACAAAATTAATATTTTCATTAAAATAAATAGCTTAATTAATAATTAATGTAAAACCTAAGAAGGAAGTATGAACACTTAAGACCTTAACATTTACTTTACAAGTGAAGAAACTTTTAAAATAAAAATACGAAAGTTCCACTCTTAATGCAAATGCGCGATTTCAGCTTCCCGGTGCTGCAGGCGGGCGGCTCAACCCTGTGGGCGATGACCACGCTGCCCTTGATACCGGCCTACCTCGTGCGCGTGTTCTTCCAGGTCAGACCAAAACTGAACTCGCAAAAAAACTGAGAAACACGCGACGAAGGAGGAATGAGTTTGTTCTTCTGCGGTGTACACAAAACGAATTGCTTGCGAGTCCATTATATAGTGACAGGCTAGAAGACACGAGGGCAAAACGATCATTCCCCTTTTTCGTTGCTTCTTCAATTATCGGTTTCTGATGGAAATTTAGTCATTTAATCTACTAACTGAGCTACCGGGGAATTTAAACGATGTAGCAGCTAATGAGGTAATGAGTAATGAGACAGACATAACACATGACGATGAACGATCGATCGATGACATGACACTTTATTTTGAATGAGAATCGCATTGCATTTCAACGGATAAGTATAATCACCGCCCTATTTTGGAGAAAAAGCGCCCTAATTTGTTGTGTCCCCCCCTATTTTTTCAAAATTAGGGCGCTTTTTCTCCAAAATAGGGCGCTAATTAATCCCATTGCAATTAGTAATCAGTATTGGCGAAACGTTAATCGTGGTTTGAAATATTGAAATTCAACAAATTCTCATCCCAATCTCTGCACATCACAAACATTGCCAGACGGTGGTGCTGGTGAACGTGTTCGGGCTGTTGCACGCGCTGCTCTGGCTGCCCCAGTTCATCTCGGCGCTGGACCCGATTGAGCGCGTCCCGCGCCGCATTCGGCACCCGCACGCCCACTGAATCCCGCCGCCACCGCACATTGGCTGTTGCTCAACAGAAGACAACGGAAGAGAACCAACCATTCAGTGATTCACCAGTTCACCACATTTCTCAGAACATATTTTGCATTAAAAGAGAATGATGAAATTCCGCAGTCATAGTTCACAACGTTACTATGCCTTTTATTGCTCTGTTGCTTTATATGCTTCCGGACCTAGACCTTAGATTGCGTAGTAACTAACAGCTAAAGTCAGTCACTTAACCCTCGATTCCTGGTTCAAAATCCGGGAATCCATAAAAACAATCGAGGATTTGGCAAAAACAACCTCTAGGAATCTGGTCAATAGAAATAGAAATACCTACACATGTCGCAGCTAAATAAGATTTTACATACTATTTCTCTGTTAGATAGAGAGAAAAGAATGGGAGAGTGTAGAGATACACTATTTTTTACATACCTATTATATTTAGCATTTACGCAATCCTATTTTAGTGGTTTCACATTTCACTGTTTGCACTTTACAGTTGCAGTTGATCGATGCCAAAATATTCTCGCCTATTTTTGAGTGCCGCCACTTCTTAGTAGTTCTTATTGTTATTACTTATTAAAGTTATTCTGGCTATTCCCCTATTCTGTCGTGAAAGCCAAATTCAGACGCAGCAACCCACCGTTGTTTGGTGCACATTCATGTCGCGCAAAGAGGCGAGAGATCAACAGGCCAGCCACCGAACAAAATGCGAATGCGCTAATTGGGGCTATTCTCCACTGGAAACAAAAACACTGGGAGGAATACGCGCATACATATATTCTCCATTCCCGTTGCGCTCTTTTTGCTCGCAATTTTGTTTCTCATTCATTGCTTGGCACTTTCCGCTCACTCCATCCACTTTCGGCGCCATTTTTTGTAAAGTCGTCGTCCCCTGTCCACTTTTGGGGAAGCCAAAATGCCTCCTCTTTTTCTGCACAACACATCCACATTGTGTGGCGCCCCAATAAAATGGAATGGCCACTACTAACACAGCGGGAAGTGGCCGCAGCACACAATTCTCTGGCACTTTTTGGGCTCAGTTTGCCCTGACCGCAAATACAAGTGCAAGGTTTCGGCAAAATTCTCGCGAAGCAGGTTGTTTGGGCGACGGGGGCCGTTGATAAGCCATAACTCGGTCAAGACTTAAGCTAAAGATTTGAACTGACGCGAAAGGAAAGCTCAAAATGTGCTCTATCCAAAGATATAATTGGTTGCCGGATGGTCCAAAAAGTACCGAATCGGCTTCCGTCAGTTCCCTCCCTACCTCGGGCGCATTCCACTCCATTAGTAGACGGCATTTGGTGCGCTGTAGCCACCAAAATATCGCCAAATCTGGCGCCGGCTAATTCCCCAATCAACTCGAGTGGAGGGGGGATCTGGCCGCCAAAATCCGGTGCCTTTTCCGCCGCGCCAAATCGGCTTTTGCCCAATCAGTCTGATGGGTCTTGGACGCCCAATCCGCGCACAAATCTCCCACACACACCAACCGAGACTGGGCGGAGGCGATACGATAGCCGGCGCAATCCCAACCTTAGCTGGCCGCTGGGACGCACAAATCTCGGAGGCTTTTGGGCCATTCGAAAGTTGGAAAGTGCCAACACTCGGCGAGACTCGAACCATCCAATCCGTGGACTGCCTCTAGCCCATTGCCTCAAGCCTTTTCGGTGGTCTTCGGAAGTCAAAAGGGATGTGCTTTTTTCGTTTTTTCCCCTTCCTTTTAGTCCTCTGAATCTCAGAAAGTCAGAAGGTACCTTTTCCCCTGCCCTTCAGTTCAACCGAGTGCTGCGAACCCGGGGAATTGCGCCAATGGGTTCTGCACATTTGGGCCGCACAATGTGTCAGAAGAGGGGGCCCGCCCAGCCTCTGACAACCCAATTCCCAATTTCCACTTGTTTGGGCCTTTCAGCGCCGCCAATTCCATCCAATTCCACGCCGTCTCGATCGCTCGCCCATCGCATCCATTCACTCCCTTTGTTGCTGGGCGGGCGGAACAGAAAGCAAGAAGGACTCCTCCCAGACTGGTCCGGGTCCCACGGTGGTCCTCCTCCCCATTTGCTTTTGCGCGGCGCACCACTTCCCGTTCCACAGGGGAAGAAGAACAAAGGCAAGTGGGGGCGGCGGAGAAAGCGAAAAAGCTTTTTGTGGTGCTCCACGCGCGCAAAAACAGTCAGCACTCCACTCTTCTGCAGCCGCACAATGAGATGCTGCTGCTCCACATGCGGCGGTGCAGACAAAGCGCCCGCCGATGAACCCACCTTTCGCCTTCCTTCCGTCGGGCATTTGGCCCCAAAACTAAATATAAGTTGGGCAAGAAGCGCCCAAATGTGGGACTTTCGGAACCGAAAACTGAGATTTTTTGAGCATCTGCATTCAAACGGTATTTGGCCATTGGGCCTCAAAAGTATTAATTGCGGCGCTAAAAAACAACTCGGCAACTGAAAAACCTTGGCACCCGTTAACGCAAACAGAGACTTCCATTTCGAACATTCGATTCAGCGGAGCATTGACCGCATATTTTTGGATTCGGTCAGATTAATTTTGGCTCTGTTGATGTCATGCTTGTGGCACCGCCTGGGCTCGATCGATGCGCGCAGCTGTCGGCAATCGATGCCTGGGCCCCCGTGCCCCCGCTTTGTTTGGCCAACTTATTTGGATCGATCCACTCCCCCCAACTCGCCCGCATTTGTGCCCGCCCACTCTCAGGTGTATTTGCACGTCCAAACGGAGGCACAGGGAGGATTAGCCGAGAACCAACCGCACGGCCGCAGCCAACCCCAATTTAATCCCGCCCCTCTCGGCCGCCGCTTTAACGAGCGGAAGGATGGATGCGGGAGGCACACACACTCACTCTCTCGGGGGCTGTGGATGCGCGCGCCCACTTTGGGGCCGATTGCGCAATGTCACATATCCCCCGACCGGGCCCACCACCATCCGCTGCTCATGCCTAGCTGTCAACACTCCACTCGCCCACTCACTCGCACTGTGCTGCGTGGCATTCCTCCCATAGAATGGCGCACAGGCATTTGCCATTCATTCATTTTGTTCAGTTGATCAAAACACTGCTCGCTTCTGATTGTCCTCCTCCACTCGCGAAAAATGCTCGTCAAATTGCTGCTCCTCAGCCTGGTGGCCGTGCTGGGCATTGCGCTCGCCGCGGAACAGTCCACCGAGAGCAGTCCGGCAGGTAACCAAACACACCACCCCACAACGGTGGTGCGGAGAAGTGCGTCAAATATGGGGGCGATCGTTAGCATTTGGAACGTCAAACCGGCGCAAAACTTGCCGAAGAGAAGTGCAAACGGTGACAATGAGCAATGGAGAGGAGAGGAAGAGTGCACTCTAAGTTGAAGGGAACAATCGCCCAATGGCACTTTTGCCCTTTTTCCAATCGCCAATTGCCCTGATGGCTCTTTTCTTGCCCACACAACAGGGTCGAGCCCCGGTTCCACGCCGCCCAACTCGGCGCAGACCTCTGCGTCCTCCGGGGAGGCCTCCACGCCGGCACCGGCCCCGCCAGGGCACAGCGGCGAGAAGGCCTCTTCGATGGAACAGGGCGGCGGCGGACCGCCCGCCTCGGAGCCGGTTTCCGAGCAGAAGGTGAGGAGCACTTTGGGGAGTGTTTGGACTCTGGACAATGTGTTGTGCACGTTCAGCAGAACGTCCTCTCTGCGGACAAGGAGAAGGCCGAGGAGTCGGGCGCCGCGAAGGAAAAGGTGACTGACCACCAAAGCCGCAGGCACAATAACCAAGGGGAAGGGACACATAAGCACATAACATATTCCTTTGCCTTTGCCATTGGGGGGCCTGAGGCACTGCTGCCCTTTCCTCTGGGTCAAGGCCCTTGCTTCTGATGAGCGAAGTCGCTAGAGGAAAGCAACAAACAACCCAGCAGGCAGTTCTGCTGGTGGTGTGAAAAATACCAATCGCTTGGGGGCTCAACCCTGGGCTTTGGCTGGTGAATTTCGGAGTTTGCCACGCAGAAAGCGTTGAGTTAATAGATCCACACAGGATCTCTAGAGTCTAGAGTGCACCGTTTTGTCGCCACTCAAACCGACGGCATTCCTCATTGTTTCGTTGACTCTAGATTCGTAGATTCTTTAAAGTATAATGCCATACTCCCCTCAGCCATTGTACCAAATATTTTGAACACTCTTCTCGTTTCCTTACAGTAGTACTACGGCACCCCTTTAACCAACTGTATTTTGGGGAGCTTTACTTTACACTCTCGGGCAATCAATTGAATTCGCACACAGGACTCAACGGGCGCCGGATCCAAGGCGTCTGGAGCCACCGTAAGCGCGGAAGGTGAGCAGCACAAAACCACCCCAATTCCAGTTTTGGGCCGGAAATGGAGGGCATTTTCCTGACCGATTTGATGAGTGTACTAAGAGCACTTTCCAGTTGGCCATTCCGCCGGAGAACAGCAGCCGGCTAACGGCGCCTCCAACAGCGTTGCGGCCGCCGCCGCACTGTTCATGTTCACGCTGTGCGCACTGGTCTACTGAGCGCGCAGCGGACAGACAACTGTGTGGTGGATGGCGTCGATTCTGGGGCACGACCCTTCTTCTTTTCTGTGTTCTCTCCTCTTCTGTCACACACCATTTCCCCACTCATCAAAAACTACGCCCGGTCAAAACGGAAAAAACCCAAAAAGCCCCTCACGTGTCGCAGTCTTCTTCGACCCAAAACATCTCTCTCTCTCCTCTCGCTGTTTCTCGCTTCCTCTTCCCTGTAAATTTTTTTTTGTGTTCGATTTAAATATATTTCCTTTTCATTCGGAAAAATTTCGATAATGTTGCACAAATGGGGGGATCTTTTGGTCATGAGGTTGGCTGCTGGGCGGGCGGGAGGGCGGCGGCGAACTCCGCCTCGAACAGGTCCAGCAGCCGCTTGATGTCCTTGATCTGCTGGAGCAGCTTCTGGATGCCGCGCATCGACTCGCTGAACTCTTCCGCCTTGGCCAGCATCTGAACTCGAGAGAGCGAGGAGTTCAGTCCAAAAACAGTTATGGGGCTGACCGCGTAGGTGGAGCGAATGGAGGCGTCAATGGCGTCACAGCCGGAGTTGACGCTCGAACAGAACACCTGGGCGCCCTCGCTGGTCAGGTCGCTCATTCCGCGCAGCGAACCTCAAATGGGGCTGAATTGGAATGCAGCGACCAACAAAGGAATACTAAACGGAATAACCAACAGCCCCACACAACAGAGGCTCTACTGACGGCTCAAACGATCGGAAACGGAAATTGCTGATCAGCAGTAGTTCCCTGATCGTTTGCGGAACTCTTGATTGGCTGTTTTGCTGGTCAGCCAGAGCAAAGCGCCTCTTTTTGTCCCATTCGCACCTCGCAAATCGCGCAGCGCCATGTCGATGTTGGACGCGATGGAGCGCGTGTGCGCCTCCAGCTCGAAGAGCACCGTCGCATCGGGAACCGCGGTTGCGCCATCGCACGACTCATCATCCTTCTGGAGACCACTGGTTGAAGGAACTTGAACAAAAGGGGGAAGTCAAAATGGTGGCGCAATTTTGCCGACTCGCCTTCTTCTGCGCTCGGTATTCCTCTGCCGCCGGTCATTATTCGTCTAAAAAGAACTGATGTTTCCGCCAAATGATGGAACAATTGTCCAATGATAAAGGTAAAATAATTGTGAATTCGGGAACAACTACTCAATCCGTGGAATGAACAATCAATTGGACATTTTCAAACAACAAAATGTGTACAAAATGGGCACAAAATGCGCAGCATTTGTTTGGATTTTCGCACTTCAAAACGACGCAAAATTGGACGGAGTCCCTGTCCCGTAGAGCAGGAAGTAGAGATCGGTGAAGAAGGTGCGCACACGCGTCTCCTGAACACAATCTCAATTGACCAATTATTGCCAGTTGGCCCTTCAGCAAAATGGCCAAACCGAGTCCGGATCGGAGATCACCAGCCAGAGGGCCTCCGCCAGCCGTTTGGTGTTCGACGGGAAGTTGACCACGCTGAAACGGAGTTTTCGGGAATTTTGTTGATTTCTCAACAAGAACTTCAAAATAAACTCTCTCAAAGACATTCAAGGGGATTGAAAAATGAATACAATGCATTTTGAAACTCCCAAAAAGTGAACTATTATTTTACGTATTTTTAACTTTGGAAGTGCCCACTTGTCCGACTCGTAGAATGGCGGGCTGTTGCAGAGGCGGAGTGCCAGTGCGTAGCGAATGTACGGGTCCGGGTCGCTGGCGGCCGTCTGCAGCAGGCGCAGAATTGTGCCCGTGAACAGCTGCAGTCGGCTGCGCCTGGTCAGCGCCACAATGCACGAGAGGGCCGCCAAACGGAGCTGAAAGACGCAAAAAATGATGGTCAATTTATTAATCAGATTCATCGAACAACATAAAAGTTGTTGGAATGTCTCGTGCATGAAATTCGTTAAAATAACAATATTTTTTATTGAAAGCTGAAAATTGCGGAGACGCACATAATACTTACTAGTGGAATACTAGTGGCTGACAGAGATATGTTTCAAGCAATGAGGACCTTCAAAATTTCACTTCCACCTTTCTCATGTGACCGAATTTGGAAGCTGGGGGCTTTCACAAAAAATGCCGCCGGAATAGTGCTTTTGAAGAGATTGCTCAGAAATCAAAACAACAGTCCAAAGAAGCAAAGGGCCACGAGGCAGAAAGGAAGGAAGGGTCAATGCGACTAGTGGGAAAAGAAGCCCAGCAGATGGATGGCCCTTGAGGAAGAAGAGCGCCCAGAAGACATGGGAGCGAATGAAAGGGGGAAATCTCTCGGCTGGCTTTGACACTGGGGTCGAGTGCCTTCTCAAAAGGCCCCCGTTTTCTCTTGCGGATGATTGATCGGCTGCTCACCGGCGCGTAGACGCCTCTGCAGTGGCCGAACTTCCAGAATAGGTCGGTGTCCATCGGCAGGTGGTGGTGCCGCTGCAGCTCGCACAGCACCTGCAGACAGTGGACGCTGACCACGCGCCCGAAGCTGGGCCGCGTGGCGTCCATGTTCAGCGTGTGCGTCACTTCCGCCAGCACCGCCTTGGCCTGGACGCCCATCGCCTCCGGCTCGGCCACCGGCCGCTCCGCCATGGTCAGCGCCTTGCCCAGGGCGTGGATCAACGCGCCGCGGTAGTAGTCGTCCGAATAGCTGCAACAAAAGGTGTGTGGGTGTGATTGTGCGCAATCTGCGGGTCTTAAAGTTTCTCGATGTGCCCGACGGCGAATTCAACCCAGCACCCCTTGTCAACTAAAGGAGAAGAGTCGTTGGCTCGTTGGTCAATTCGCCTTTTTTGGAACTGGGCACATCAGCGGGAAAATTGGACGGTTAGACACGTCTATAAGATGACGAAAACCTTCCAAAACTAGATCGATTCTTTCGCCGACTGTTTTTGCAAGGCATGTTCAACTAATGTTACCATTACATCGTTACATGTTAATTTCAAAAAGGGCCCAATGATGCCTGCCTATTCGGTCTCCTCTGATTGAGTGGATGAGGTCGGTCTCCCCTGAGTGGAGAGGCGGTAAAAAGAATGAAAGGGAATAGTGGGTGGCCAGTGTAGGAGCCCATTTGTTGCATAGAATTGGTGGGACCCCAGTGTGCTTGTGCCGACCGATTTGCGGAGTTGTCGTTCAGGCTGATCAGGTTCAGCAGAAAGTCCAACACGTAGTCCGGACACACTTTGCCGTTCTCGCCGCGGATTGTGCCGATCGCGGCAGGCAGGGCCTGCAGCAAAGCCCAACCAGTGTGCACTCGATGGATGCTGTGCCATTGGGGCTGACCTCCAGCAGCAGGCAGTTCTGCAGACTGGACGAGGTGGCGGCGTAGTTGTTCGGCTGGGGGATGTCGGGCGCGGTCTTGCAGCCGTACTGCTGGCGGAAGTACTCGATCAGGGGCGGGTGCTCGCCCAGCTGGCTGTCCGGCAGGCTGTTGTAGATGTGCACCAGGCAATGGGCCGCGTCCCGGCGGATCCTTGAAAACGAGTACTGTTGCCCAAAATGCTAGGGCCACACCAAAAACGAAAAACAAATTTTCCGAAGCATTTTTACTCGTGGAAGGGCCACTTTCCCGTTTCGCACCTACTTGTAGTAGAACTTTTCGTTCCGGACGCTCTCCTCCAGGATCACTCGGGCGTGGTGGCTGGGGAAGCGGTACAGGTACTCGATAGCCTGCTCCTGGGCCAGCACGTCACGCTCGTGCAGCAGCAGGAACTCCCACTGGTAGAAGGGCTGCGTGACCCCGATCCGGCGGTAAAGTAGCAGCTCCGGGTCAATCCTGTGCACAAAATCGAATCGGCACCATTCTAAGTACAATAGTTTCGATGGAAAGCAAAAGTGGGCGAACAAAAAACGACAACCATCTCCATCAGAAATCGATAGTTGGAGAAGCAGAGTAAAAATAAAATATAATACTATCAGTTTGTCTATCGAAAACGACGGATAGTTATCGTTTTGCTTTTCATTTGGCGATCTCCTAGATTCGCGAATCTCGAAAAACGCTTTAAGCGTTTGAGTGACAAATCCCGATTTGGAAGACTGAATCTAATTTCTGCAATAGATGAGATTGCGAAATATTTTTCTTTAAAATTATGAATAGGTAGTCAGTTAATTTTTCAACCATTTTTGGTTCGAGGAGGAGAACTGCCACAGGATTTAGTGTTTATTTTTCTGCGTTTGTTTGCGTCGCCCATCCAATCCAGGTGCCTACCGTATCCACAGCACTGGCGAGTCCGCGTCCATCTGCGTCAGGTCCACGTCCACCTCCTCCCCGTTGGCCAACAGAATGCGCTTCTTCTTCAGCTTCCTGCCCTTGGAGTGGCACTGGATGTCGTGCTTGGACACCGCCGCGTCGATCTGCACGGTGTGCACGAAGTGGCCCTGGAACAGGGGGTCCAGTCAAAAACAGCAGCACTCACTTCGTTTGATTTCTGGAGAAACAAATCATACAAAAATAAATATTTCAGCGGCTTTTTGCCTGAAATTCAATTTTATTCGAGCAATGTTCATCCAATCCCACAGGCATTCTCTCTCCTCAGTACTCACCTCCAATTCCTGCACAGTCACTGTGAGCGGTCCTGCATAGCTGAACAAAGAACACAACAAACGATTGATTGGTGACAAGATTTTGTGGAATGCCGGACAATTGGGCTTCGGACAATTGGACTCCTTTTTTCATACTAGGCAAAAACCCAAATTTAAGGCAGAAAAAAGCTTAGCTTACGTCTAAGCCTAGCGTTAAGCCAAGTTGGCTATTTTTGCCTAAGCCAATGCAAGCTTAGCTTCGCTCTTAAGCTAAGCCTACTGATTTGACAAAAATTTTGAGTTTTAGAAAAAATTTGGGCCCAATTGTCGGGACACCCCAAGGTAGACAAGCACTGTTTGTTGTGCGTACACTTGGCATCCGAGCGGCGGCGGATTGGCCTGGCGCAGTTCCAGCTCGATGATGTTGCGCTTGCGGTTGAACGTGTGAGACACCTGAACACGGCCGCGAAGAACATAGGTATTATGTGCCTATTTGCTGTTTGGGGCGCACCTGGAAGTTGGCGTGTCCCCCGGTGTCGATCCACTGCTCCACGAACGAGGGCACCTCCTTGCCGGTCACGTCGGTGAGCAGCCGCAGGAACTGGCGCAGCCCGAGCAGCAGGTGGCCCCACTCGGCCGGGTGCTCCGTGCTCTGGCTGTGCTGCGCCCCGATGGAGAGGACGCGCTGCAGCACCTTCACGAACTGCTCCTTGGGCAGCCGCCTCTCCAGCATCCGGACCACGAACTGGCCCTTCTTGTAGAGCGCCTCCAAATAGAGCGGCTGAAAACGGTGGATAGAGTGAGAAGGAGACCGTTTGATTTCAGGCAGAAAAAGTTTCCCAAAAACCCCGAAAAATAGACAAAACGGCTTCTCTTGTTGTTTTTCGATGATTTATTGTATTGTATCACCACTCAAAACCCACTGAGCACGTTTCCGGTTCCCTGGGGTCGAAATATTGTGCGTCTATTTGGTCGCCCTTTGCCCGCAGAGTGATGGGCCCGAAGCAAGCTTCGTACTCGCACGCGTCTTTCAGCAATCGTTGCAACTGGTACATGTACTCGGAGAATCCGAAGAAGCGCTCCACGAAGACTCCAGTCAAATAGCTGCGATACGAAGAAAGACTTTTGGGGAAAATTTTAACCCATTTTTAGACCCAGAGAGTGCTTGGAGAAGCCAAAGTTCCGCGAAATTTGCCGAACTGATGAAGCAGCCGAAGAATTGCTGGGCAATTGCCCGCGCCAGTGTTTGGCGTGTGCTCTGCACCTGGTGCAGGATCTTCTTGTGGTAGAGCATGCGCAGCGAAAATATCGACAGTCCCGCATAAGTGGTCACATCGTCGGGGGTCTTCGAGAAATATGAATACAAATATTTGTTCAATTTTTTATTCCGATACCTGATCCACGAACACTTGCCAGTAAGTGCTGTAGGGAAATCTGCACGAGAGCAGCTCCTCGAAGAACACGAATATCCGGTTCAGCGACACCATTGTGTGCTTGAGCAGCGGCATCAACTGGGGCAGCACAAAGCTGATGATCTGTTACGGAACGGTTATATTCCGAATTTATAAATAAATGACCGTTAATATTTACTTCGGGCATCTCAGGCTGCACATACATTTGGAAGTCGCCGATGGCGAACCCAATGTTGGCCGCCGCGGTCGGCGTGAGCAACTGGTAATGGAATGTCTTCAGCTCTTTGCTGGCCAGAGGAATTGTGTCCTTAATTCCGGATTGGTCGTCCCCACAGCTGTGTTGCCCCTACAATCAAATCCCCGCAGCAGATTGCGGTGAGATGCTTCGGCACGGTCACTTCAAAGCGCCAAACGCACAATTGGCTGGGATGTTCTGGAACAAATTGACATTATTTCCAGTTTAAAATTGAAGGCTTTCCAGCCTAGAACGCATTTCCACTTTCACTTGCCATTAGTTGGGAGCCACTGTTTGGTGCTGGAGTGCGGATTTGAGCGATAGGTGAACACGTGGACGCCTTCTTCGCTGGCGCATTCGCCGTTAGCCGCATTATCAGCTTTCTGGTGGATTCGATCAACAACAAATTTAACGCCCTGAACGTTAAAATTCTCCCTTAAAACACGTAAAAATGAAGCGGCTACTTCTTTCGGCCTTGTAACGAAGACATCAATGTGAACTTGCAGCACGATTTGTTCATGCACAAAATGCAAACATTGCTCCGGTATCTCGATTTTGAGATCGCCTCCATGCGATCGGAGTGCCTCTGCCCAACTCTGCTTTAACACCGCAAGGCTGTGGTCAAACTCGTCTGAAAGCTTCTGAATACAAAAATCAAACTCTTCAGATTTTGCACTGAGTTTTTGAAAACCAATGTTATGCTTTCACGCGAATAGTTGGCGCTTATGCCATTCACTGTGACACTTCCAGTGCCTTCAAATCCCGTTTCATTCGGCAGAAAACATTCTATGGATTAATTATTTTTCATGTGCGAAGTCATTTAAGCAAACCTTGGCTTAGATTCAATGCAATGGTCGTCAAATCTGAGCGAAGCGCAATAATGGCCAATTCAGTAGAAATGTGGAAGGAATTATTCTCGAAGTCCAACGCGAAAATTTGCACACTTTGACTGAGCAAACGATACATCAACCGCATTTCTGGGCCAACGATGGGCTTATTATTTGGTTGCGATGACGATGACGATGCACCATAATTGGCCATTGGTACCCAATTTCACTCCAAAAGTCAAAATTTAAAACATTTTTATTTTCCCAATTCTTCGTAATACTAGTACCAGCCATCGGGCCACCACTTTTTTAAGTTTTAACTTTTAACTTTTAACTCTGTTCTCAAATTTCCTATTTTTGATTTTTGCACTTATTTTTTATTAAAAAAATGATTTTTCGAAAAGATGTTCTTGAAAAATTACAACCGTACTTATATTTGAAAAGATGAATGAATTGTTATAGACCAACAGACAAACAAAGATAACACAACAAAGGCGATAAAATAGGTGAGTTGAAAGGCAACAAGTCAATAGAGAATAGAGGCATGCGAATGCGAAGTGAAGATGAAAATGCGGATGCGATGTGATGGTTGTTTTTTTTGCATAGAACAGATCATTCGTTATAAGTCGACATCGACCCACTGCAAGCTGCAACATTACTAAGCTCCCCGCACACACAAAAATAAGCAATAATCTATAATATAATCATGATCATCAGCAAATAGACCCTAAAATAGGAATTTATATTTATACTAGAGCTTTCGGTAAAATGTGAAAACGGACTTCAAATTAGGCTAACCAAGATGCACACCCAAACTGCACCAATGCTTATTCTCTATTTTTATATTTTATTCCGGCATCCAGCTTAATTCATAAATTTGATGTACCTACAGGTTTTTAAATATAGAAAAGCAAAACAGAAATCGCGAAAACAACCAACCAAAAATGTCAGCTGTAGTTTCACCATCAGTTTCGGTGGAAGAATGGAAGGCCGAACTTAATCTTCCGGCAAAGGATTTGCGCTACAAAACATCGGTATGCTTGGAACTAAGCATTTTTGCTAAAGCCCAGACTTCTTCAGGATGTCACAGCAACTAAGGGCATCGAGTTTGAGGAGTTCGGACTCTCGCGGGATCTTCTGAAGGGAATTTTTGAGAAGGGCTGGGAACATCCCAGTCCCGTTCAAGAAGCTTCAATTGCCATCGCTCTTTCAGGTTCCATTTGTTTGACCGCTAATCTGAGCACAACCATTTCAGGGCAAGATATTCTTGCTCGCGCCAAAAATGGTACGGGTAAAACTGGAGCGTACTGCATCCCCTGCATTGAGAAGATTGACTCCACGAAGGAATACATACAGGCGATGATCATTGTTCCGACTCGTGAACTCGCACTCCAGACCTCTCAAATTTGCGTCGAGCTCAGCAAGCATCTGAAGATTAAGGCAACTGGCGAGATTTATCTCTTTAGTAAATACAGATGTCTTCAGGTCATGGTTACAACTGGAGGGACTGATCTGCGCGACGATATTCTACGTCTCAATGGTGTTGTTCATTTGGTGGTCGCAACTCCGGGGCGCATACTGGATTTGATGGAAAAAGGCGTTGCCAATGTGGCGCACTGCCGAACCATTGTTCTGGATGAGGTATATTTGGAGTTCTCAAGCCAAACCATTTAAATGTTCTAAATAAGGCGGACAAACTGCTCTCGCAAGATTTCCAAGGAGTACTGGACCGTCTGGTGGTCTATCTTCCTCCCGATCGCCAGATCATGCTCTACTCGGCGACGTTCCCGCGAACGGTGGCCACTTTCATGAACAAGCACATGCAGAGCGCATACGAAATCAATCTGATGGAGGAGCTCACCTTGCTCGGGATCACACAGTTCTACGCGTATGTGCAAGAGAAGCAGAAAGTGCATTGTCTGAACACTTTGTTCCGAAAGGTACGCTATTCTCGGTATCCATAAGATGACACTTCTTATAATGTTGTTTCAGCTCCAAATCAACCAGTCCATCATTTTCTGCAATTCCACCCAGCGTGTTGAGCTGCTTGCAAAGAAGATCACCGAACTCGGCTATTCCTGCTACTACATCCACTCCAAGATGGCACAGCACCATCGCAACAGGGTGTTCCACGAGTTCCGTCAAGGCCATTGTCGCAACCTGGTTTGTTCGGATCTGCTCACTCGCGGAATTGACATCCAGGCAGTGAATGTTGTGGTAGGGTGTTGGATTAACGTTCCACGCATAGCCATATCCGTTTCCAGATTAACTTCGACTTTCCGCGTAATTCCGAGACTTATCTCCACAGAATTGGACGGTCAGCAAAAAGCCAATACTCTAGAGTTCTTGCAAATTGCCCAATCATTTTAGCTCTGGACGTTTCGGACACCTTGGCATTGCGATCAACCTGATCACTTATGACGACCGATACAATCTGCGTCGCATCGAGAAGGAGTTGAAGACGCACATCGAGCCAATTCCCAAGGAAGTGGATCCGAAGCTCTACGTGGCCGAACACCAAATGGACCACGCCGGGTTTGAGGAGCAGCAGATGGGCCATCATGCAAGCGCAAACAACGAGTCGAACAACGGAGAGCAGTCACAACAGGATGTGTGAGTGAGAAGCGGACACATCAGAGAGAAAGCTCCAATCTCGTCACCGAATTGACCTAAAATACGCTATGATGGCCCGATCTCCGTTTTGTTGTTATGCTTCCAAGTTTGTTAATTTGAAATCTATCTTCATCCCACCACGTCCCCTGCGTTTATTTATTTCGATTATACGGATTTTCCGCATGACACTATTTAAAAAGAGGGATGCATACACACATTATATGTCTGCGCCAATTTTATTCCTAGGCTTATAGAACACACACATTTGGCTTTTCCGCCGATCAATCTGGCAAAAGCCTCTCCAATCCCCCACCATTTGATCATTTCTCTCCAGAAACGTGAAACGGGTACAGCCATGGTCCCAACCGATCATAGCACACTCATGTTCCCCCGCACTCCTCCTCTCTTTGTCCGCCTGTTCCTCCGAGATTGAACAAGCTGTCCTTGGTCCAATTCAATTGCTTCAGCCCCAAATTGGATGCGCTGAACTCGCTTTTCCCACATTTGGATCCACATCTGACCCCAAAAAACGGTTGACACATTGCAATGGCCAATGTTTGTTCCGCTCCTTCTCTTATAGAAATTGTATTAGTCCGATATTTTGTAACTCCGCATTACCAAGCAGGTGAAGTGTCTTAAGCCCTTATGCCACGTCGCCGTTTGTAAATAATGGAACAAACTTGCCCGACCACCTCTTGACAGTCGTCCTCTGACAACAAAGTGCCCTCCCTCCTTGGTGGTGTATTTCTCATTTCATCATCCATTTACTTGCATCCTAGATACAGCCCCCTCCGATTGACTCTAAATACCTATACTCCGATGCACCATTCAAATTGCAAACATATCTTCCCACCCAACACTGAGAGATGAGGTCGGACCGAGACAATGGAGAACAGAGATGTTTCTGTTAAATTATTAGATTTCTCGGTTTGCATATGCCCTCGGTTGGACCTCAGTCCGGTCTCTATGTTGGATTGTCGCATTATGAGGCTCGCCGATCACTGATCACAACAATCGGCACCCTCCCATCTTTTAACATGCACAATTTCCTCTTCTTCAAACCACCATCTCTCTCCTACTCTTTAAGTTCTCTTCACCAGAAAGTAGAATTGTTTTTCAAATTTTTACCATTCAACATCATCACCCGGGGCGGCAAACAACATCAAAAATCGCGTCACGCAGCCGCCGTTCATTCGGTAATATTTGCCATCGGATGCTGGCACAAAACAACAACATCAACAAATCAACGTGTTCCCTGTCCGCATCCGACCAAAAACAACGCTTAAAGGGAACAAGCTGGCCCACAACCAATCCACCATTGACGCGTCAAAGGCCACTCATCTTCATCGATCACGGATCCGATGATAAATCTCATCCACAAGACCATCATGAAATTTTGGGGTGCCTGGGGACCAAACACCTCGCCTTTTTTTTGATGGGGCGAAATGAAAAGTCTAAAATTTTCGAATCTCTCAGTTTCGGCACATTTCACAATGGGGAAATAGAGAAGCCTATATACCGAAAACAAGAGGTCACCCACATTCGAATTATAAATTGGAAATAAGCAAAAGGCATTGGAACTTGAAGAATTAGCATTTTGAAGTTTTAAAAGAATTTATCGACACAAAAATTTTGTGTGCCTTTTGCTTATTTTCCAATTTCATCAAATCAAAAAACCTTTTGTTGTTCATCCACTCGATTGTGATTCCATTCTGTCATAAAAGTGATTTTGTCATGCTGATTTGATGCTGCAATCGAAAACGGAATAAAGGAATGAACAACAATGCCGAGTCGTTTTATTCGAAATTAAAGTTTCAAAACATAAAACATGAAAGTAACAAATGACGAAATGACAGGCATGGCATATTTGGGGAAGGGCTGATTGGCGCTGCATGGCCGTCTGTTTATTTTCTCGTTTAATTCGCTGGTGGGGGGATTGCCGAAAAGATTGTCGCCTTGAATTTGGCCGGGGAGGAGTGAGGGTAAAGCACACGGGTAATTGGTTGGAGATTGGAATAATCCTCGTCTCCAATGCATGGGCGGAATAAAATAAAATGTGATGACTCAACAAAACAACTTTAATAGTATGTGTGTTCCAAACAACAAATCAACACCCAACTTTCACAAATTGGTCTTCTGAAGGAGCTTAATCTTAATCCTCTTCTTCGCCTCCAGATCCGCCACCGGTGCCCTTCTTCATGTTGCGTCGCTTGACGCGGCCAGGGCGTCCTCCCGCGTACGGGGACTTGGTCGAAAAGTCGATATGCTTCTGCGAGTCCAGACGCACAATGAATGATGGGATGTTCACGACCTGTCGACGCACACTTAAAACAAAAGGCAAAGGTGTACACATTTATTTGTCATTAAGTCATTATGATGATTTGTCCTAAACTTTAATTAAAAGACCATGACCATACAAAAACAAGATAAACAAATACAATAGCAATAGCAACAAATAGAAAATTATAGAAATTGTTTTTGGTGGTAAACTGGTAAAATTTAAAATAAGATTCGTTTTACCTATGTGCAAAAAATTAAAGGTTCGGAGCCAGCTCAGGCAAACCGGAGCGCTTCAGTTCCAGCTCCGAGCGCTAAGTTAGTCGTTTTAGCCAATGGGTACCCCAATTCGCTTGATCCCCACTCGCGTACCGCTTCGCTTACCGCAAAGATAATTCATATGTCGCATCTGATCAGAAGAATCACCTATTAGATCTATTATGGAATGAATAGAAGTAGATAGTAGATACTAGATGTAGATGGCGATTCTTTGGAATTGACAATATTGTATTATTTCCATAATTTTTTCATCTCATTTTATTGGCGTTTTCCTTTTATTTCTAGCAATAACTCAATTGGATTTTCTCAGTTATTAAAGTTTAAACGTTTAAAGTCCAAAATGAGCGAGTTGCAGTCAGCATTGGAAAGCGCTGATGTCGAGGTCTATCAATCATTCATTCAATATTCGCTAATTTAATATTAAATTATCAATACATTTAGGGGGTCAAGAAGTGCATAGCCCGAGGTGACGACCTTGATATGGACGCCTGTACAGAATTCCGTGCACATGTTGTTGATGCTAACCCAAAAAACGTAATAAACGATGCCTAGAAATTAATCAATTGATGAATTTAGATAAAGCAGATAAAAGAGTGCTATACTCTTATTTTTGACGAATCAGAAAAGAGAGAGGATTTGAGAAGAAAAGCAAAGGGAGATGAACTGGCCGAGGAAGATGCGCGACAGAAGGCAATAGAAACAGATAATGAAGAACAAAGGAAGAAGGAGGAGAAGGCAAAAAAGAGAAGGGAGGCAAAAAAGGTAAAACAGTTAAAAAAATTAAACATTCACTTTTTTGGATTTTAGGCCAGGAGGGATGCGAAAAGAAACGAAGAGAGGACAAAGGGGACAGCTACTTCATCGACGCAGGCAGTGGTGATGGTGAGGATGTGATCATGTATCGTAAATTAATATTGGACAAAAATTATAATTCAGCAAATCCATCTAACAAAATTCGAATCTTCAAATCATTTTAGGACAAGCAGACGATTGGAGAAACGACGGCAAACACACCGCACTCGACACCAGCTGATGTAAAAATAAAAATTTATGTCTATGCCAAATCAAATTTGAATTAGTCTTTTATCGTAAACAATTATAATCTAGGACAGCGAATTGGTGAATTCGGGCGATCTGGAAGTAACAAAGCCACCAAAGGGGCAAGACAGGCCTGCCTCATCTTCGACAATGGAAACACAAGTAAGAAATTTAACAAAATTTCAAATTATTCCACC
>VAHH01000827.1:0-19445 GCA_013357305.1 Radopholus similis | reverse complement strand
TCTCTGGGACTCAAATCCGATTGAAAATCACTCAAAGTCCCACAGAACCGGGGCCTTTGGCTGGTCAAGGATTCCGAAAGTTCTCGGTTTCCGGGACCGGGATCCCGGAACAACACTAGGTTCTTGTCTCGAAGTCTCTATGCACAATCCCAACTCCCAATGGGAAAGCAAGATAGGTAAGTAGGTACCCAAGGTACCAGAGGCAAGAGTGACTTGAGTACACATCAGTTATCATTATTCATTATCACTTAGCCCATGGACAAAGAATGCAGAATGCACTGCCATAATTGTGAAACAAAAATAGCCTGCGACAGGCTAAAACATCCATCGATCCATCATTCAATAATGTCTCTGACGACTTATAGAGTTATTCTTAAATGCTCAGGCATCCAGTGTTTTACTATTCAATATTTTTATTTGGCATTTGATACATTTTTGTAAATTTTAGGGGGAAGGGACAATTCCGCGCCGCCAATTCCGCGCCGGCCAATTTCGCACGTGGGGGTCAATTCCGCGCCAACTAGTAAAAAAGCCTACTTGGCTTAAGCTAAGCTTGCCTTGGCTTAGGCTAAAAAGCCTACTTGGCTACTCTTTAGGCATAGACATAGGCTAAGCTTAAGCCTAAGCTAAGCCTTTAGACCTGTAATACAATATTTGGTTCTTAGGGAGTTTGGTACCCCCCTCATGACTTGTGGGCCCCACTCTACATGTCATAACTTTGTCCCGATTGGTCGGATCGGCCTAATTCTGGTACCATTCGACTCAGCTCGTCAAGACGCGTCGAATGAGCTATAATTTGTCGATTTTAAATTTTTGACCCGAAATCCCAAAGGGTCCCCCCTGTGGTTTTGCCAACTTTGACATGTCATATCTTTGTCCATATTAGTCGAATCGGCAAACTGATATCAGATTATTGTTTAGCGCCCCAAAATACCCCATATATGCGAAAATCAGCGAATTCTGAGTGGGGGGGGGGTACCAAACTCCCTAAGTACCCAATATTTAAAAGTTGGCGCGGAATTGACCCCCGCGCGGAATTGGCCGGCGCGGAATTGACCCCAACTCAGATTTTAGTACTTACCTACTTACCTAGAGCGCCCCTTAAATAAACCGAGTTCGCATTCTTCTAAGGCAAAACAAGGCATTTCTTCATTTCTTGTTCGATTCCTTATTAGTCGCTGACTGCATTTTGAATATGGGCATCGCCAGTTCTTCGAGCAGTTCACCAGCGGCCCAATTGGAGGCGTTGTTGGCGGGGAATTGGCGCAAAACTAAATCCGTTGAAACGGTCAAGTGAGTCCCCAAGGTTGGGCGTCACAATTAATCAGTCTTTTTTGCCCAAAAGAGTCGTCAACTATGTTTGGGTCATCGAGAATTTTTCACAGCTCGAAACCCATCTTTTGAGGAGTCCCTTATTCAGGTTAGTCATTGTTTGTTTTTGGTGGCCAAGTTGGGACAAGGATCGGGGAAAGGCACCAATAACTGGGAATTAAAAATTTCAGCAATGATGGAGAGCCGAGACCCAAGTGGCAATTGGAATTGTATCCCAAAGGCAAGGACGAAAAATCGAAGGGCTGGTTGTCAATTTTCCTCCGCTTGGATAATGAATTCAAAGAAACCACTGCTGAGTTTAAAATTTCCATTTTGAACGCGAAAAATGAGCCGATCCATACAATATGCGGCGTCAAAAAATTTGCGGAAAATCATCTATGCTGGGGATGGCGGCGATTCATTCATCATCGGGACCCTCTGTTGTGCAAGTTGCCGAATGATCGACTGTCAATATTGTGTGAGATCTCCAAGGTGGTGGACAGGGTAATGAACTAAGGAAATGCCTTCTCTAATCACAGTAGACCAAAACGGTGGCTTTATGCACAACTTCCAGGTCGATGTAGCCGGATTTCCAGTCCCCAAATTTCGATTGTCAGAAGACTTTGGCGCATTGTTGGGACAAAGTCTGTTTGCGGATTGTGTGCTCTGTGTGGATGGGCAGGAGTTCAAAGTTAATTAGAACCATCCATAGATTGACAACACTTTCTGTCCATCAGGCGCACAAGGCAGTGCTGGCCTGTCGCTCTCCAGTGTTCGCGGCCATGTTCTCCAACGACACTGAGGAGAGGCAAACCGGCAGAGTCAACATTTCGGACGTCAAAGCGCCAGTGCTGTCGCAGCTGCTCCACTTCGTCTACACTGGAGAGGCGCCCAAACTGTTGGCAGAGGAGGGCATGGCCGAGGGACTGCTGGTGGCTGCGGACAAGTACCAACTGCTGCGGCTGAAGGCCATCTGCGAGCAGCAACTTTGTGCTTCCCTCTCCGGTGACAAAATGGGAGAGGATAATAAAAGAGAGCACAAAGTCACGAGTCGCCGCTTCTTTTATGCGCCCATTATGTTGTTTTGATTTGCCCCTAACAAAATTCACTTCATTCGTTTGGGGGACTTCCGCTCGTTAGAGGGCCCTTCTCCTCCCTTCCCCTATGCCTAAGCCCACGCCAAAAGGCGATCTTTTTCAGTTTATGCTCTGTCGGATGGATTTTCTTTCACATCGGTGGGTGGGGCAATGGGCAGCGGGGAGGCCCAAATTGGGATGAAATGCGCAAATTAATAATAAATTGTGTATTTTCCAAAATTAGAGAGCTTTTTCTACAGCCAACTGCTCTGCGAGCAACAGCTCTGTCTGGCGATGAGCAAGGAGAGTGCCCAGGATATGCTGGCCCTGGCCGATTTCTATTCCGCCCCACAGCTGAAGGCCCAGGCAACCGAGTACATCTCTCGCGCACAGACGAAGTAGCCAAGGAATGGAAGAGGGCTGTTGTGCCTTCGTCTGCCGCCATCGAGTAATCGGACTCGCCATCTGTCTCGTACTCACTGTTTTGCTCTAATTCGCATCTGTGTTGAATAAAAAGGGATCACTTCGTTTATGATCAGGCTGTACTTTATTTTGTCACTGCCCCGCTCCAAACCCATCCATACAATCTTTAAAAGTGCCTAAAAATAAAATAAAATCACGTAACTTTGTTCAGTTTTTACGGGCTTTAATTTGATATCAAGTACTAGTGTGTCCGCGGGAAATTCCTGTTTTATGTTTGGGCACAATTTGACGCCAAAATTTCAAAAAAACCTTCAAACGGTCTCCGAAAGGACTCTTATTTATCCTTGAGCAAGCGCTGTGCTTGTTTGGGCGCGCGAAGAAGTAAACGCCTGAATGTTGATCAATTCAATGGAAATATGATTTTATTGGTTTTTGATCCAATCAAATTTTATCTCTTGATCCGATCTTTACGGGTCAGTATTCCCATTTGACCTCCGTATGAGTAGCTCAGCCGAGACAACTGTCCTCGGTGATGGCCGTGGTTGAACACTCGCACCCGTGTACTTATCAAGTTATTCTGTTTTTTCACTTCTGCCCATACTTCGTCGAATTGGGAGCGAGAAAAGTAGTCGATTGGCTTCCATTCGGATTTACTACAAAATTGCTTGGCGCTCGCCAAGAGATTATCCATTTTGTGTCGCTCAGGTCTAGAACGTGAGAACACCTAAGTGCACACAGCCCCCCACTATTGTGTTCCACATTCGTGTTCATCCGGTTTGCGCGCCACACATTGGTGCCAAGAGTCCAACAGAAGAGTCGAGCCCTTTTCTCCTCTTGCCCTCCATTCCCCAATTTCCGAACCACCAGACAGCAGTCGTAACTGAACCAAGCACGATCAACCGACCAAACATTTCCACAGGGCATGATGATGAGACACAACGGAAAGTGCCCACCGACCTCTTTCCCGGTCACAATTCCATCTCAATTTGGCCCTTCAGCATTTTGACGCTGCCCGCATTTGGTCGTCCACAATGCGAAGGGTATTAAATTCTTCGGCCCCTTTGCCGGCAGAAACGTCTCTTTCGTCCACTTGCACACACAACGCTATTTTGCTGGCGCTGTTTTGGAACAAACATTTTTCAATTTTACATTTTGCACGTTTGCAATCGTAAGTCCATTTTCAGGCCAACCCTTTTTTGGTGCACTCACCATTTTGAATCAGACTCGCCGAAGGCCGAATGAAGAATGAATGAATGGCGGTGAATGTTGTCGGTCGGTCGCTGTGGAGAGTGGGGGGAGTGGCCTGTGTTGGGGAGGACGCTGACTGTGCGCGCGGTACTCTATGCCCCATTCCTCCTCCACCGAACCCGTCACACAGACAGCATGCAAAGGACACTGGTGAAGAGTAAAGTGAAAGAATGAGAGAGAACGCACGCGGCTGATCCACCACTCCAATCTCTCACCATCTGCAAGAACAATCTCGATTGGCTGTGGACTGCCATAGTTAGTGCTGAAGAATTTGTGTCAGCTCTTATTTACCTTATCAATACAAATAAATACAATATAGGTTGTACCTAGGTAGGTAGTAACTTTGGTTCGAGAAAATTAGGCCGATCCGACCATTCTGGACAAAGTTATGACATGTATAGTGGGGGCCACAAGAGACATTTCGTACCTATAATAAAACGGCGACGTTTCGTACCGGCGACGTTTCGTATACCAGCGCATTATAGATTTTGATTTTCCAGATTCGTGATTCTTCCTCATTCCTCTGCATTGCATTCGAATTTGGCAATTGTTTATTTTTGAAAACGTATATTTAGGATTTGAGCTTTTATCAGTTATCATTATCGGTTATCAGTTTTCACTAATCGCTAAAGATATTTGCATTAAATATTTAATCAAAGTCAATTCATTTTAGAGAACACGGAAATAAAAATAGAGAGCCAACAAATGTCAGCCGTTGATCATCAGCAGCAGGAGGAGGAGACGGAATCAAGGTTGGATTGGGTAATTGTGAAAAGAATTCAATTTTATCCAATTAAGCCCTCAAAAGCGCTGGCTCTGCAATGAATTGGTCCATGAATTGTGCAAAGAAATTCCAACGGTCAAAACGTTGGATTCGATTTTGCTCACTGCTCACAATATGTACGCCTATTTGGCTCCTCGATTCCGCAAAAAGGTTAGATTTGGTCTTGGAAAATTGTAAAAAAATTGTTATTTGAATCCAGTTGATTTATCGGGATGCAATCACCTTCCTCAGGGCAGGATATTTCGCAATGCAGATTGCGGTTCAGAAGAAAGAGAGTGAGCCAATTGTGGTGGTGGGTCTGTTGAGCACAGGCACCAATCCATTGCTTTTGGTTTACAGGTCAATCAAGAACAGTCAGACGAAGAATTCAAGTTGGAGACCAACCATTTTCGCATTCACACCACTATCGAGGATGCAAATCATGCGCTATGTGTAAATTAATGTCTAAAATAACTCTAAATCTTTGACTTTTTCTAGCCCAAAAATTGGATATATATTTTGAACACCAATGCCCGAATTGAGTGCACCCAATTGCTCTACTTTTTGCGCTTAATCGCGCCTCTGCTTCAGCCAATTCGATTTTTCTTGGTTTCGCGCATTCCTGTCGATGTGTTGGTCCACTTCTTGAACACACAGAGCGATTGGATTGATTCGATTGAACTTAATGCAGTGTATTTCAATTCGGAACCGATCTGCGGGGCGCTGAGCAAATACAGCAAACTGGGAATTTATGGCTCAATAAGTCCAGTCAATGTGCCGAAAATAATTCACTGGCTCACCAACAACAACAATGGTCGGCCGAAAAAGTTTCTTATTTACACACAGTATCGGATTGATTGTGGTGATGAGCCAGCTCTGCTGATAGGCGAACTCAAAAAGGTCTTTTAATTTTGCAAACGTACTTGGGTTTTTAATTTTCGTTATATTTGATTCTTTTTAAGGAATTCACAGGCGCAACAAGCAAAAGTCGATATGCTGTACGCCTGTACTCCCCCCCCCCCCGTTTGATGAATTCACTCTGCACAATGAATTGACTGGGGAAAAACTGGAGCTGCGCCACAAGCACACCGAAGAGGGCGAGTGGGCCGAACACACGTTGAGTCGTTTCCCGAACAACGAAAGGCACAACGACGAGAAGGAATGCGCGGAATTGAAGAATTTCACCACAGAAATCGGATTGCTGCCGGTGGGACACCGTTTTTGATTTCCAAATGCCGACATACCAATTATGCGAATAAAAATATTTTATTTATTTGGCCAAGGGACGTTATATTGAAATTGGAGAGCACTTTATAAACAAGTCCCACGTTATTGAAGGCCATTGTTCATTCTTTTTTTATTATTTTCCACTTTAAATATATGTATTTCTGTAGCTTGTTTTAGCATAGTTTGCAGCTTCACACTTTTATCTGTTGGGCCATTTTTGGACGCAGTTGTTTTGCCAATAGAGCGTCGATTTTTCTTGGACAGTGGACGAAAAGGATGGGAAATGCATTTGCTTTCATAACTCCGTTCTCCATTAACTCTCATTCTCTGTCTTTTCCCAGTCTGTTTTTTGGATTTTCTGGGCCAATTATTCCAAAACATGATTTTCATTATGCACCTTAAAATGTTAAAATAACCCCAAAGGGTAGTTTGGTAGTTATTCCTCTTCTCTGTAGATTTTGTTTCTGCGTTTGTGGGCGATCGATCGAACTAAGAGTCGGCGGGAAATCGCTCGCGTGGCTCTCACCAGTCTCCAAACAGAATCGTTCACAACAATTATCTCTTCCGCATTTGCCAGTTGCCACTCGCAAAAGTCGAATCAACAGCGAAAAAAATGCAGAACAGGTAGTAAATTGAAATTAAACGAAATTTTAAATTGAAAAACAAAATTAAATTCGATCTCAAATTGGTCTTCAGATAAGATTTTGTTTGCAAATATTCAGATTTGGCATTCCATCCATTTTTATGATTGTTTGTCCAGTCAAGAGTAGCTGGCCAGAACGCCAGAACAATAACAATGACTAATGGCGAATAGGCATTAGAGCCGTAAAGGGAGCAAACAATGACTCACAACCACAAAATTGAAAATCAATCCCCGCCAAATGCAGTACGAAGCGATTGAGGAGGAGGAGGATCTGCTGGTCCTTGACGAGCGGCGGCTACCCCACCGGGGCCAGCCAATGGCGAGGTTTAACAATGAATTCTAACTTTTTGGGGCCGAACTTGGCCTGATCATTTAAAGATTTAAATATGGAAAACAGGCAAATCAGAAGAGATCCAAACAAATCAATTCCCATGAGTTCACAGATCAGTAGATCAAACGTCAAATTACAACATCAGATTCAGAGCAGTTCGATTTAGCAAATCAAGTCACGTTAATTCAATTTGATTGCTTGTTTTTGGCAGACTCAACCCGCACACGCGCAATGTGCTCCAACTGGGCGTCGGCTTCTTCTTCGTGTTTTCGGCGTTCAACTCGCAAGGCTTCATCGAAGAGTCCGTGCTGAACTCGTACGCCGCTAGGGGCATTGTGCGGCCACACGATGGCTATACAAGGTTTTTGGGGAGGGGGGCCTAAATTCCAAAAATATTTTGTAAAGTGTGAACTGTAAATGCATTTAAAAGAATTGACAACAAAAAGAATCAACTGCACATTTGGTGCCTTTGAAGTGGCCATAACTTGTGTTTAAAGATGAAGCCAGAAAAGAGACGCAAAATCACCGATTTTTCATGCTTTTTGCCAATTATTTGGCCAAGAATGGCCCATTGAAGTGAGACCATTCTGGCTTTCCAAAGATATCTTGACCAGGATTAGGGCTCAAAAGCTCAAATCTCGACACAGCTATGGCTCACCAAAAGATCCCTGGATTTTTTCTTCAATTCACTTGCGGCCCCACTGTAGGCTCCAGTCTCTTTGTAATTTTGGTGAGGAAGCCAACGGTACCAAAATCTTGGCAATCCGACCAATCTGAACAAAGTTTTAGGGCCCGCGAGCAATTGACCCCAACTCGAATTAAAATCATTCAATTTTTTAAAAGTGATTATTTAAATCATATCCGCTCATTCCCCACCAGTTTGGCGATCATCTACGCCTCGTTCACGGTGCTTAATTTCGCCGCAGCGCCGATTGTGGCGCGACTCGGGGCGCGTCTTTCGTTGGCCGGCGGAGCACTGGCCTACGCCCTTTTCTTGGCCGGCTTCCTGTTCCTCAACCGCTGGTACCTGTTCGCCACCAGTGCACTGCTCGGACTCGGCGCTGCAGGTTTTGCGAAGCGGAAAATGAGAACAATTGGCTGAGCAAAAAATAGTAGAAGAGATGCTCACTGACCAAAAAGGCAAAAAGCTGCTCGATTTTAACACAGCTCTTGATCTGATTTAATCTAAATTTCCATTATCGACTCGGTCCAAGGGGCTCAGCCAGCGGGATTGATTGCCACCATTCTTTTGGGCTCTCGAGCAAGAAACATATTTTGACGCCCTGTACCCCGGATCCCGCTCGGGATACCTAGACCTCCTTGGCTAATCGAACGCGAGCATTTTTCAATTCAAGGCAGTGAGACTGGACTACTCTAGGTCTCATTTCTGGACATTTTACATTTTAAAAGTCGAATATATTGTCCCACCAAAATTAGAAAATATCTTTTCTAAACCAATTCTAATCATCACTCTCTCGATAACTTTACGTAATGCTCTCAATGGCATATTCCTCTAAAAACTGGGGATTCAATGGGTGTCCGGGATTGCACAACATTTGCATTGGTCTTCAGTGATCTGGACGGCCCAGGGCCAGTACTTGACGCTGAACAGCTCGGAGCGGACGGCCGGCAAGCACAGCAGCCTGTTCTGGGCCCTCTCGCAAACGTGGTGAGCCATCCACCACCCCCAATCAGTAGTCTCTGGACTCTGGACCCAATCCACAGTCACCCAACCCTTTGACGATTGGGCTGCAGATCTCTTGACCACCGATCAAGGCTCAAGAGTCCGAATGCTGAATACCCGGTGGACCGCTACTCTTGATCTAGAGCCCTTAATCAATCCATGGGATCAAGTCCATTCCGATAGTTTAGGACTGGCTTGTGCAATAGCTCATTTGATTGTCCCTTTTTGTTCACTTGACCCTTGATCAGTCAACAAATTGCAGCCAATCCTGCGGCGGCCTCTTCCTGCTGGGCGTGTTCCTGCTCTCCAATGAGCAGACCAGCGCCTTTTCTGAGGCCACCGTGCGCCTTTTGTACACCGCCTTTTTGGGTGAGGAATCAATTTTTTTTGCAAGTTACCGATATCAAGAAGTTATTTCCATAGTAACCAAATTCAATCAAATGATGAAATGATTGACTTTCGATTTTCATCAAAATTGGTTTTTTAATAAATCAGATATTTCAATCAAATTATTGATTTTCCATCAAATCATAGATTTTGTTTTCGTAACTCTGTTGATTCTTCACTGACTCAGGCCTCACTCTGCTGGGCACTTGTGTGCTGGCCCTGCTGCCGATGCCCCCGTCCAACTCTTCTTCTGCGGAGGCGCCCCACCGAGCGGCGGCCGCGGACTCTCCGCTGCACTCGGTGGACTTCGCCGAGGAGGAGGGCCCCGCACAGCCCCCAATGGTCCAGCAGCCTTCGCACTGGGAGATTTTGCGTAAAAATTACAAACTAATAAGTAATAAGACAGCTCCAATTAATTGAATTAGGTAATTGGGGCTAATTCCTCCCAAATCAGCAGCTCTTTGTATGCGTGCTGAGTTGTTTAGAATGGTCAGATCGGTCTAATTTCTAAAATAATTTTTATTTTCTAGACCTAATCCAGATATTTATTGTGTTATCTGATGTCAATTCAAAGTTTCACGCGAAATCTTTGATTAGAGTATCACCGAAAATCTGGGATTTGAACAAAGTCTAGGATTTGACAAAGAATGGATACAAACGTGTTTTGCCAATAATTTGAGTGAAATCCGCGATTTGAGCCTCCGTTTTGTTCGCAGAGTCCACACTCCGGTTGGCGCTGACGCGTCGGATGGCGCTCTTCTCGGCGGCGTTCATGTACACGGGACTGGCCCAGTCCTTCTGGAGCTCCGTTTACCCGACCAGGTGGCCAAAGTTGAACTTGGAAATGAATCGATTTTTTATTCTAATTGATGATGATTCGGCTGTTCAAAGTCATTAGATTTATCTGTTGAATTTGCGTAGCATCGCCAACACGGAGCTGTTCCACCTCAACCAGGGCGTCAACCCGCGCGTTATGCTGGCCCTGGTGGCCATTGTCCAGGGACTGGGCGAGATCGCATGTGGGTGGGGGACCTCAAAATCGGAGATTAAATCCATGATGTTCATCTTTGGTTGGTTGAAGACCAAAAGGCACTCGGTGTCCTTTTACTAAAAAATAGCCCAAGGACAATTGTGTGAATTTGTGAATGGTTTGTGTGAAAGTGACGAAAGCACATGACTGGTCAAGGCACAGGGGCCCTACAAAGATTGGATTTTTCATGTTTTTAATAGATTTTAACTGAAAAATTACAAACCCCCAATGCGCTAACCAGAATTCCTAAATATCACCTAAAATTGATTTTAATACAGAAAGATTCAAAATTACTTCGAAAAATAGTCAACAATTGTCTAAAATCACCAATTGGATGGACCCAATCCCCGTTTTTTTGCAGCCGGATTTCTGTTCGGGATCCTGGACGGGCGCACCAGACGCATTGGGCGCTCGCGCATTGTGGCCGTGGGGGCCGTGCTGCAGCTGTGCGCCTTCGCAGGCGTCAGTCTGAACATCCCCTGGAACGCCTGTCTGGAGAAGACCTACGAGTTGGGGGTGCTCAGCACGCCCAGGTGGCCGGGAAAAACTGATTTCAAACATTTTTAAAATTAGTTTTAAATAATTTATCTGGGTGCTTTAGTTTTTGTAAATATTTAGAAAAAACGATTTTTCCCAACTTATTTGATGCATTTTAATTCTGCACATCGAATAATTAAATTTTAAATTGGGCGTTTCATTTATTTGAAAAACACAATCTCAATTTTTCTGTTACTAAAAGCTCTGATCTTTAGAATTATTTTTAGCAATGTCCAATCCATGTGACCACTTTCAGCCCTTTGTTTCATGTGAAAATTCAATTTTTCATTTCCAAAATCCCAATTTCACATTTCCATCACTGTCCCATTCCCATTTCAGCATCACCGTGGCGCTGGGCTGCGCTCTGCTGCTGGGCTTCGGCGACGCCTGCTGGAACACCCAGATTGTGGCGGTGCTCATCTCTAAATATCCCGTCCGCAGTGCACAGGCATTCTCCCTCTTCAAGTTCTTCCAGGTGCCGAAAAACAAATATTATATGAATTTAAACATTGAAAATAAAGTAAATTAAAAATGGCATTTTAGATTAAGCATAATTTTCCAAATATTTTTCTCCTTAAAATTGAAAGTCTTTTTTAAATAGGGATTTGTGGAAATGTCTTAAAAATCGAATGGTTTCCGATAGCCAGTGTCTAAAAATCAGATTTTAAACCTTTTAATGTTTTAATTCAAATTTATCAATATTAAAATTTTTAAATAAATTTTGTTCGTTCAATGTTTGCAGTCCCTGCTTACGTGTGCCGCGTTCTACTATTCCGGGTTCGCCACCCTGGTGGACCATTCGGTCATCCTGGGCGTCTCCTGTCTGCTGGGACTGGTCGCCTTTGCGCTGGTGGAGCGCCTGGGCCCACAGCCGGACGACGACGAGGCCACGGCGGAACAGGACGGGATGGACTAGTAACGGAAGGGCAAACAACAGAGTCCGAAGCCAATACTCTGCAATGCCTTCTTCCCCTGCCGATTGATTGATGGTTCGGACGTTCACCGAAAACCCCATGTAATTGTTCCCAATTTGTTTCCTTCCATCTCTGTGTAAATTATAATTTATAAATACCCCAATCTGGCAGTTTTACACAACCATTCTGTGGCTCTGGGTCCAAATGGTCCAATTGCAGATCATGCACAGTGTCGTGCGTATTTTCTGAACTGGACGACTAATGGTTCAACCCCCGTTTTAGCAGTGAATTTATTTGATGCCATCTGGCAAGTTTTGTAGGTAGGTAGCCAATCTCTCGCGGATCTTTTAGCTTCAATCCCGTTTTCCTTCAAATTCTTTTCTCTAGGCTGTATATCTTCCGCGTTCTGCAAACATTTTCAGTTTCACTCGTCCGTTGCCGTACCCGAACGCGTCGCACTTTTTGTCGACCGGGGTCTCATCAGCAGAGTGGCGCTGCAGCCAACCGAAGTGGGCAAGAGGAACGCGGTGGGACTGGAAAATGCCAGTGGCGCCTCTCCAGTGTTGGCCAGAGAAGGCGGCCAGGAAGAAGCGCGCCAAACGTAAAACACGGCACAGATTATAGCCGTTAGTCACTTGTTTTCGCACCCGCATAGCGGTTGCATTTTCGGGCTTCGACGCCATATATTGTGCGGTCAACAATCAATTTATCAGCCAGGAGTGTGTCGCATTGCACCTTGCAAGGGCGTATTCCGATCCAGCTCTAGAAAGTCGGGAGACTTGAACACGTCGTTTGCTTCCTCACCAATGCACTCGCGATGCAAAGTGCCCCCCCCCCCAATTTCGGAGGCAGAGGAATCAGTCGCTTCAACCACAGACGGTGGGTTCCTTGATCACTTTCAAATTTCAATGAAAACGGATTTTTCTTGCAATCGTCGTATATTTAAATTTAAACCAAACTCCGATATGAAGTAGGCAAGACAAGAAACTTTTAAGATTTGTAAATATTTCCCATACTAGCCGCCATTTCCATAAAATTGCACAACAAACCTTTTTTAAATTCTAACAAAATTTTGAAGACAACTATGTGACCTATATTGAGGAGGGAGAGAGAGAGAGAAACTTATAGATTTGATAGCATAATTTGATTAAAGGATGCAAATTTTGCGCAATTTCAGCATGCCTTTCGTCAAACTTGGACTGAATGTTTCTTGTACTCCAAATATATGTTTATGGGTTACTAAAAAATGAATTTTTTCGTCGTGCCAAATATTGATTCACATGAACCATTTTTAATCAAAATCACAAATACAGATTAGTCCTCCAATTTCGGGGTTAACAATGCCTGGTACAGCTGACCTTTCGCCATTATATGAGCACAAAATCGAAAAGTGAAATTATAAAAAAATTACAAAACCCATTCAATGAAAAAGGAATGCCACATTGTGAAGGACCAAATGCATGTGTAAAATGGAATACTAAACGTAGACAGTTATCCCTCATCACTCACTCATCAGTCAGTCAGAATTTTTTTTTAATTCCACCAATCGCAAATCCTTCCCGTTGGCCAACACAGTGTTTTAGCCCCGCAGTCGGTCCCAGCGGTCTACCAATTCCACAGACGACACCGTTAAGTTCAGCATTTGGCGCCGATTCGCGTCGATTCGACCCTCAGCTGGCAACTTGTGCGGCAGCAGAGAAGAAATTCATTTTCGGGAGATTGTTTTTTGATTTTTTTGCCTGCTGAAAACACTTATAATTGCATCGAAAACCCAATAAATGGCTAAAAATCTCAATTTTTGTTTGACAAACAATTGCGTATAAAAATATAAAAAACGAAAAGTTGTGAACCACTGGGGAAGAAGGCGAAAGAGTGATCAATTTGTCCATCGGCCGCTGCCAATTTGAAGGCTCACTCTGTTTTGTGGATGGATCCTTCACACGATCAAACAGTGTTCGGACTTTCTGTCGCGGAGATCAACCAGTGTGCGTAAACAATAAGTGCTTATTATATTCTTTGGACGCGTCCAGTGGAAAGCCACAAAGTTTAAAACGGAAATTTATTAACTCCAACATTGAGCCTAATGCCACAATTAAATATTAAAGTCAAAAATGTGTAGAGAATGTCAATTGGACGTAATCAATAAAAAAATTTGAAAAGCCAGTATCCGACTATTTTTGAGAGAATTAGCTTGATAGTCGCATACAAATTTGGGCGCCCAATCTTGGGGGTAGGCAACTACTCTCCCAACACGAAGAAATGATTTGGGCTGCAAATAGTCGACTACTAGTAGTGTCTTAACATCCCCCAATTTAAAAAGGCAGGCGTCCGCCCAATCAGAGACCAATTCCCACATTCCATCAAAATCATTTATTTCATAATAAATTTATATTTTTTATATTTATTTGTGTCGAAAAGAAAAATGAAAGCGACGAAATGTGCACTCCATTGGTGCTGTGCACTGTTGGTGCTGGCCGTTTTTATGGGGGACACTGCTGACGGAATGGCATCGGGGAGTAGAGGCGGCGGCAATGACCAGCTCGAAAAACCCAGTGAAATGTCCTTTGCGACCCCATTGGGCAGGAACAGCGAGAGCAATTCCCAGTCCGAGAGCAGAAGCGGCAGTGACTCAATGACCACCCATTGTCTGTAGCAAATTGTGGGCGCATTTTATGCAAATTATAATTCCAGCTGGAGGAAGCGAGAGCTCGAATGGAAGGGGCCGGACCCACAGAAGGACCAAGAGCAGAAGTGGAAGCAGAAGCAGAAGTGGAAGTGGGAGCCAGAGTGGGAACAGAAGCGGAGTCAGCAGTAGCAAGAAGGGGCTTTGTAAGTTGAAAATGGGCCATTTGCTCACTTTAGTGGTGTCCACCAGCGAGTTCGGGCCGTTCATCCAGGCAATCATAATGTTTTTGAGAAGCATCAATATTCAAACGCCGTTCGAGCTGGAACACGTAAAAACGGGGATGCAGAGCGCGAACAGAAGCAAATTTATGGGAATTTTGGACCAAATGCCGGTGTCAGAGCTCTTAAAAAAAGGCGTCAAATCAGCGGTTAAAGTGATTAACAACACGGTCAAGAGACATGGCGAGGAGGCTGGCTCAATGCTGTTCTGCTGGACGCTGGCCATGATGGTGGTGAACACTGTCGACAAGATCCAGAAGAACGGGGGGCCGCCGCAAATGTTGCTCCAAGGCAGATGCGGGCCCCAAGGATGCCCTCCACCTGGATTTGGAGGAGGGCTGGATTTGGAGGAGGGCCGCGTAGATCCTCTCGTAGAACTCATTCGCCTCCTTGTGATCTTCCGGAATATCGTTTTTCCACCTGGATTTGGAGGAGGCCCCCCGCCAATGTAAGGGCCGCCGCAAGGCATGCCGGGCCAATTCAGCCGGGCACAACTGGAATTGTTCAAAAGGGAGAGCTTGAACATTGACCGGATGATCGAGGAAACAGAGTGAGGAGATACATACATATTTGGGGGTACATACCACTTTTGGGTAGGAAGGCACAACGCGATTTGAACCAAAAATTGCACTTTAATCGGCCCTTCTAGGCAAAAGCAGTTGCTGAGCGAGGAAAGGGCGAAAATCATCAACGCGCTGAACGGAGACCTGGGCTCAGAGTTCATTTCGGAGTCGTGTTCTGAGTCAATCTCGTTCTCCGAAAGCGGCAAGGCTGAGTCCAGCTACTCGACAGGGGGCATCATTTCAGGCAATGATTGGCCCAATGCTTCCAACCCATTCAAATACTGATCCAGGCGGCTCTGGCGGGAGCCATGGAAGAAGTGAATTGCGAAGCCGTTCTCGGACTAAAAGTGGATCGCGAAGCCGTTCTCGGACTGAAAGTGGATCGCGAAGCCGTTCTCGGACTGAAAGTGGATCGCAAAGCGGAAGCAGAAGCGGATCCAAAAGTGGTGGAAGTGGAAGCGGTGGCGGATCTCGAAGCAGCAAAAAAAGAAACACAAAAAAGAGCAGAGGTAGGGAATAATTAGAAATGGACATTTGGGAAACAATCAGTTCCAGGCTCTGGCCACAAACGCAGTCAGCACCGCAATACAAAAAAGCACTCGAGAACCCACTGAAAATTGAATTGAACCGGCGATGAAGCTGCAAAGTGAATGTTGTTTTTTGGGCATTTGAAAAATTGAAAGAGCACATTTTGGTCAGTGTTATCGTGGAACATTTGTGCACACATCTGATTAACATATTTTAAGCTGTTTTAGTAAAATGAACTGCAGACCAACGATGATCAATTTGGATTAATTACCCAGAACAGTCTGATTTTTGTCATTTAAGAAACATTGATTGGTAATTGCGCTAATTGTTTTTTTGGCGAATTTCAGTTCCCAATTGCCTTCCTACGCGTTGTTGTTGACTGCATTGATTGGCGCCAGCCTACTCATATTCAGCGGCGGATTCCTTGTGCCTGTTGTGTCGCATACCTAAATTAAATACAAACCTATTTGGCTCTCAGCCGGCCGACAGCCCCTCCCCTCCCTCTTTTCTGTGTCTCTGGGATGATGGTGCACCCGTCCACCCTCCAATTTTCAGCGTCTGGTTGCTTTTACTCGCTCTCTTCTACAAATTCCTTTCGTTTACGGAAAATCACATTTTATATTTGCTGTTCATCCTAAGCGATGAATCCTCGAGTCAAAACCAAAAGTCGAATTAATAATCTATTAGTCACACATTCTCCTTGAACTTACCCTAAAATGACGCTAAGGAAATTGCAAAATGTAAGTGAACCCACTGATGAATGGACTGTGGATATTGGATTAGGGTTGGATCCTGGGGGGGGGGGGGGTTCGTACGGGGACGGGGTCCCCGGTTCGCCCAACTCACGGGGATTGCCCCCGGGGACAAATTTTTTACGGGGTCCCCGGGGATTTTTATTTCAAAAATAAAACCCGTTTAGACTAACACCTACAAGTAATAATAATAAGGTATTAAGAACTGCTACTATACTCGACCAAAACAGAGATTGGTGAGTAAATCGATGATTTTTTGTGTACAATTTTGGGCACTTTCGCTACTTGCACATTCTGCGTCGGTAGCACTCTACGTAGGAAAGGTGGCCCTAATGATTGTTCCCAATTTGTTTCCCTCCATATCTTTGTTTGTACGTTTTTCGCACTCGCATCATTTTCGGGCTTAGGCATCTTCCGACTCCCGACCCCATATATTGTGCGGTCAACAATCAATTTAATGACGAAGGTCAAAAAAACAATCAAACAAAACAAATTCATCAATCATCATTGCCCAGTTCTTGGTGGCTGGTCAGTGGCCATGATCTCGTGATGATTTTGGGTTGGTTCGACGGCCATTGCTAAATCGTTTTATTACCAAAGGTTTTGTCGAATTGATTGATACCTTTGACCACTTGCGTTAGAAGGGCATTGTGCGACTGCGTGGAGATCAGTGTGCGCCAGCCGGCACTCTCCAGCACCTGTTTGCCCAATTGGGAATATTCATTCACTCATCGCCAAATATAATAGTATGGGGATAATAACCTCGTTCGCGTGCACGCGAATGTGCTCAATGGCCTTGTTCTTCAACTGGTCGGCGGAGTGGCGAGCAGCCAGTACCAGCACATCGCAGGCATTCCCGTTGGTCAGTCCCGTGGAGAGTTGTTGTTCGCAGAGGGCTTTGAGTCGGCCCAACTGGTACCTGTGGGCGGTCACCAGCAGTCCCTCGGCCATGTCCTGCTCTGCCAGAAGGGGCGGCGCCTGTCCCGTGTACAGGAAGTGGAGCAGCTGTGAGAGCACTGGAGCAGAGACGTCTTCAATCTCGACGCGATTGGTGCGCTCCTCCTCGGTGTCGTTGGAGAACATGGCCGCAAAGACCGGAGAACGGAAGGCCAGCACCCCCTTGTACACCTAATTTTAAGAGGCAAATGCATTCCAAGCAAGGTTTCAGCGCACATAATTCATTTTTGGCCAAGTTATGGTCAATTTTTTCAGATTTTTTGGTCATAACTTGGCCAAAACTTAAGCATGTCAGAAGCCTACCATTCGATAGAAAACATCCCAGGCTTTAAAATGACATGAAAATAAATTCACAAGATTCATTCGTTCCTAAGTTATGCTTCAAAATGTCCCCCGTCGCCGGGATGGGGTATAGCCAGGTTTCAGTACATACTTGGAATGGTCAACACCCACCTTGAACTCCTTGCCGTCCGAGCAGAGCACACAGTCCCAGAAGGAGCTCTTCTCCAGCAGGGCGCCGAAATCATCGGCCAGGTGGCTCTCGGGGATTCGACATCGCTGCTGCCCTGGTGGCGCACTCTGCTTCCCGGACTCGTGGATCTGGGCATTCCATGCTCAGAATCCGCGAATTAATTATTTGAGAGTCCACCTCTTCGAGAAGCACCGAAACCTCGCAGAACACCGACAAACACCCCTCCCGCAGCAGTCCACTCTGCGCGTTCGTCAGAATGTCGCGCCGAATGAAGCTTTGCCAGCCCCAGCCCTTTTCGCCCTGCACAAACTCGTGGGCGTTGCATTTCGCGTTGGTCTGCTCGCGTTTTGCGTTCAGGATGGCGAACTTGAACTTGGCATTGATTTTGGCGGCCCCTCCTCGGTTGTGCTGGACGAGGTGGAGGGAAAGGGACACAAAGTCCCTAGTCTCCTCTCTGCAGCCGTTCGGGTACAGCCTCAGCTTCCACTTGAGCTGCTCAGCACTTGGATTTGAATCGTCGGCACTGGAACTTGGAATTGTCGCTTCAAATGCGCTCCCAATTTCACAGGGGTGGCCAACCTGCTGCTGAACGTGGAGCTGTCCAGACACTGGCCCACTCCCATTGCGTAGCACGAAAAGTTTTTGATGTTCCAAATGAAGTAGCAGCACCTGGACGGAAATAAAATGGGAGCATTGTCAAGAACATCCTCTGATTCTGCTGAGCACACTATCGAATCGGATGTCTGATTGGTTTCTTAGTTCCCTTTGAAACAATGCTAGGATTGCAATGGAAATTTGTCCATAGGTGACCCGCATGAACTCATCGTAAAACCAAAAATGTGAAGAACCCACTTGACAGCTCTCAATTCGGTGTTGCACCAATTTTTCGCCTTCTGGAGGAGCACTGTAGAAGCTGAACTGCTCGAATTCGCGTCGGCCATGCTCTAAATACAGTTGTGAAGACAAATCGACTTAAAATGCTACTAATTAATCGAAAATATATTTGCAATGAACAACAATTTTCTAAATGGACGAGAGATGTGGGAGCTGGGAGAGAATCGAATGATGGGATGGGTGGATCCCAAACGTACATTCTTTGCACTATGAATCTGTATATATGAATGAGAAGAGAGAATGGGGGATTTTTCCCGGGGCAACCAGCAAATGGGAAAATGGGAGATTTTTCGTGGTGACCTGATGAGTGGTGATTTGATGACACACTTTGCCCCGCCACCAAGTCATCGGGTTCTCATTTCTCAGCTTTCCCATTACTCTCAAGATCTCAACTCATCACCATGAAAGTCCATTTTACTCATCACCTGGAACACACACAACAATGTTCTGGCTTAAGAGAAGATGTGAGAGGAACTATGGGACTGATCAGTGATCAATCAGTAAACAACCAAATTAGAGATTAACCAGTCCAGATTAGCTTGATCAATGCACAGTATGCACAGAAGAGCGATGTATCAGACTAGGGATGGACCAATAAATTATATAGTTTATCTACAGATTGGGCCTTGATTAGATCGAATCAGCAGACCGGGGTCAACCCAACTCGACCAGACCCAACTCGACCAGACCCAACTCGACCAGACCCAGCTCGACCAGACCCAACTCGACCAGACCCAACTCGACCAGACTATTAAATAAAAATAGAATATACTTAAGCTTAAGCTAAGCTTGCATTGGCTT
>VAHH01000826.1:0-19470 GCA_013357305.1 Radopholus similis | reverse complement strand
ACACGGTGTTCTCTGAGGCGAAGCTGTACTACGCGCTCTACTCAGTGGACGACAAGTCGCTGACGTGGGCGCCCGACGAGTTCTTTGACCACTTCTACGGAGGCCCCTACACAATCGTGGCTCCGCCAATTCGACCACTGCAGCACCAGAATATCGGTTCGCATGAGGGGAGTCCCAAGTTCCGTGGCATAACAATGTGTCGAGATTCCGTTCAGTGCCGTTGTTCCAACAGCAGCAGTTCAATGACGGCGGTGCTGGGCTGTCAGAGGAGAGCGAGCTGGAACAGCAGCACCCGGTGGAGTTGGCCCCCGCCTCCAAGCAGTACACGCTCTCCGACTTCCGCTTTGTGCACGTCCCGGTGGGGCCAGCGGCCCACCACCCTCTGCACTCGCTGATGCCACCGCTGCTCGACCCGAACAACAACAGCGCAGGTCAGCCCACAACAACAATACAATTTACAATTTTGGCCAGGCGCTCAATCGCCACCCCAGTTCGTGTTCTTCCACGCGATCGACCCGAACAACAACATCGGCCACGGCGGCCAGCACGACTCGAGCGGCTGCAGCAGCTCCACTTCGCTACTGTTGCACAACTCGTCGGACTTACTGTTCCAATAGCTCTCGTCTTCTCCACGCGATCCAATCTCTTCCTCATAGGCCTCATTTTGACCGATCTTTTGTCTCTCCATTCATCATTGTTCATTGCGAGCTCCTAATAATTTAATTGACGCGACCCGCTGACCAACCACCTAATCGTAAAATGCCCGTATTCACTCCATCTTTGGTCGATCAAACATCACCCGATCCCACACTTCTGACACCCTAAATCACTAAAAAATAATCAAATTTACTCGCTAATTAATTTAATGTTGTTTGTTGTGTAAACGAATAGTATAACAAATGGTAAAAAAAGCGCACACTCGAGGAAGTTCGGGACTCGAGACTAAAAGCTGCAACGACCTGTGTTCCTTTTGGCGTTCCAACATTTCTCGCGGATTTTATCCCTTCGCATCTCCTTTGTGCGGCGCTACTCATCCCATAATTGATGATCAATTATTAGCCGTGCAACCATATCAAGTCAAGCGAAATTGAGCGGCACGAGATTAGCAGAGCTTGCTGGTGGATCCGCCAATTTGGTCCAAATGAATGCGCCTGGAGGAGGAATATAAAAGGGACAGCACACACATTTCGGACCAATCGACCACAGCGTTCGGCAGGCATTCATTGTTCCTTCAGTCATTTTAAAATTTTCTTCTCATCCAGCGAAATGGAGGGCCACGATTGTTTTGCGCTGAAAGAGACCGATGAGCACCGTCAGTTGCGTTGCGTTGCATTTGTGGCTGTTGCAGTGTCGACGGTGGGCCACTTGCTCTTTCCCTCTCTCTCGAGCACCTACATTCCTCCAGATGGCAGTTGTTTGTGCTGTGGTCACTCTTCCCCTGCTGTTCAACTACGTCCAGGACTTCCAGAGCCATCTGATGGTCGAAACTGGCTTTTGCAAGGTTTCTCGACGCAAAAAAATCCCTGACACAGCACCGTGTAGACCCGTTCGCGCGACATGTTGCTGGAGATGACCGCTCTCCAGCTCGGAAAGGGGCACGCAAATCGCATCAAGCGAGGATGGCTGTTCGGCCAATGGCATCCGGAAAAAAGCGTTGATGGAGGCAAGGGTAAGGGTTTACTATCGGTTCAATGAACGTCCGCTTCGTCACAATTATTTTTGTAAGACGTACCATCTCAACGCATTGAGCGGATGTCGCAGCCAGCCGGCGGCCAGTATGGACAGCCTGCGGCCGGCTATCAGCCGGTGGTGGCAGCGGAAGCAACATGCTGCACTTGTCATCAAGGTCCACCCGGTCCCGTAGGCTCAGAAGGACCGCCCGGCGTCGACGGACAAGATGGCACCAATGGCAAAGACGGCACGAACGGACGCGATGCGCAGAGCATCCCTGCACCAACGGAGGACATTTGTATTGTAAGCATACCTAGCTGCTGCTATTCTCGATTCCCATTTATTCCTCCACGACACCCCCAATTTTTATTTTTTGGGGAAATAATCGATTTTTTACAGTTCCTCCCTCTGTCATTCCCACAGATGTGCCCTGCTGGACCCCCTGGCCCAATGGGCCCTCCTGGCACCAAGGGACCGCCCGGACCGAAGGGATCGCCCGGAGAGCCGCCCAAAGACGGAACTCCCGGCGACATCGGCCAACAGGGTCAACCGGGGCCCATTGGCCAGCCGGGGCGCGAGGGACCGCGCGGTGCTTCGGGGCAGCCGGGCCGTCTGATTCCCGTGTCAGGGCCACAGGGAGTGCCCGGCCCAGCCGGCGAGCCTGGCCAACAGGGGGCGAAGGGAGCACCTGGACCGGACGGTCAGAGCTTCCAGGGACCGCCAGGCCCGCCCGGAGATGCTGGAAAGGCAGGCAGATCAGGACGCGCTGGGGCTCCGGTTGGCAAACGGGCACATTCAAGTGTGACCATCATGCATTGCAGGGACCTTCTGGACCGCCTGGTCAGGATGGGGAAGTGGGCAGCTGCGACCATTGTCCCGGTAAAAACCTTCAAATCCCGAAAATGGCGAAATATGTCCCACTCCTTGACACCTTTCGCAAACCTAGCAAACAAAGGGAGCAATTCTTTCAAAACAACCCCTTTTCTGCAGAACCCCGCACTCCTCCGGGTTACTTTGCGGGCGCTGGCGGAGGTGGCAGGGGCGACAACTACTTCAATTGAGGAGCGCAAAGCAATGACAGTTTGGAGAAGTTCTCTTCGCCATTTACCCCCAATTGCGTTGAAAATGGTCCGTTCTTGGCCAGCATCAGCCCTGGAATCCCCTCCCCTCTCTCGTCATTTCCTCTACAAGTTCCAAACTATTTCCCGCATCTTTTTGGGTCCGTCGTATCTTCCATTTGCCGAAATCAATTAGCCAATCTCTTCTTGGTCCATTCCTGCCCCTCTTGTCCGTCTCTTTACATGCAACGTGTGTGTGTTCATTGTGTGATCCTGGCCCATTCGTCGTCGTCGCCATTCCTCACAAAGTCGCGCCCACAATGTGTTGTTCCATTTTTGATAAAATTGCAAACGTTATGTGTAAATGGCGGGGAAAATTTTCTGCAAACAATTCCGTTCCTGAGAACTCAGATTGGGATGCCAAAAGTCGAGCACCAGTACCACTCGGTCTTGCGGACAGCCAATGGAACTGACGGAATGGCTGAACGAAGGAAACTGGGGCATTGTTGGCACTGAGAACTCACGGGAAGGAGTCGTCGATGACTTCGGCTTCACCTTCCCTCCAATGGAACACCTCTCCTCCGACCGTCATGTGGCACCTTTCCGCCTCCATTTTTGGCACTTGCACACCAAAGTGGACCCGAAGACGTGCATTGGTCAGCCCTCGGTGCTCTGCTATGGTCGAATTGGCAGGCAGCATCGAGATGAACACATTGCCGAACAGGCACTCGGTCAACAGCACACCGTCCTCTGCAAAGAGTGCCTTGAACCGTGCTGGGGGAGATACATTCGGATCTCGGGATTCTACCGAATCCCAGTCCCGTGCTACAAACCGGCGCAGTCCAGTCTGTGGAGGAGTGAGGTCAGGCGGGGGCACTCCTTGCACTGCTGCTCTTGCCAGGCGCCCTGGTTGATCAGGGAATAGGTGAACCAGGTGGAGCCACTCTGTGTCTCGTCATTGCGACGCCACAGATGTCCAAAGTCGAGTGCCTTTGAATTTGGGAGACTTATATTTATGTGTTTCTCTGTTCCTTTTACGGTCAGTGCTAAATGTAATGCCCACCTTTGTAAGTTTCACTTGCTATTTCCCTCACCCCTCACCTTCTCACATTCATTCGCAATGGAGGCGTACTTTCGCTCGAGCAGGGCCAGATTTTCGCAGAACATATGCGGTAAGTGCTGCTCCTGTCTCCGCCAGATGGGACGCTCCTCGTCCAGTTCCATGCGCAGAAACAGCTCCGACCCGGCTGAATGCTGCAGTGCATGTCCAATGCGAGCACAATGTGCTTGGCCGCTGTACTTGCTTTTCTGGAAACGTTCCAGCGCCAAACAGAGTTCCTGCGAAAAGTGGAAAAAATAATGTTGGAAACAGTTGAACCTGTGTGTTTCGATTGCATCTGACACAGCCGGGAGAGATGCATATAGGCCGATTACGAGTCCGGGCACCATTTGGAGACGTCGATTCGTCACAGATGAAACGATGCGAGAACGTTGCAATTGCGAAGTAGAACACAAGCGGCCCCAGCGAAAACAGCACGGCCAAAAGAGCTAATTCGATCATTTATAATTCTTAGTTCTTACTAACAGGTAACAACACTAAACAAAACGAGAAAACAGTAGCAATGGTGCATTTTATAAAAATAAGAAACAACACGCATTTAATGATAGAAGTAAGAATGTAAGAAATACCCACCCACCTGGTACCTAACGCAATCGATGGTAAAATATTTTTTGAAGCATTTAAAATATTAAACTTTGAAACGATATGTTTGAGTTGAAAATTGCAAAGCCAAATCGAAGAAGCTTAAAAACACCGCAAAAGGGCTTAAAACGTCGAAGTTGTTTGAAAGTAATTGGCACCAAAACTTTGAGACTTCAAGGCTTCATAACTATTTCCAGAAGCCGTTTTTCGGTGTTTTGATCCATAATATAAACACAATATAGAAAGGAACACACGCTTTTAAAGCTTACTCTCAACCTCTCGTCACTCACTTACTAGCTCATTACACATTAAAGCCACTAATTTACAACTGCCTTTGACCAAAGCAGAAATGGCTCCTCCAGTGATCGACAGCAGCCAGAGCCAACAAATGGCACTGCCGCAGCCCGAAAGGGTTTCACACCGCGAAGAAGATGTTATGAACACGGAGGCATCGATGAGCGGCAAACAAATTGTCGGTCTAATCATTCCTCCGCCGGACATCCGAAGTGAGTTTGATTCGAAAAATACGAAAAATTAGTGTTGAGTTTTCGGGAAATTAAATAGACTCTCCTTTCTTCCAATTATTAATTCAAAAATATTTTAGCAATTGTTGACAAAACGGCTCTGTTCGTTGCGCGCAATGGAATCGAGTTCGAGAACAAAATTAAGGAACGCGAAGCATCCAATATGCGCTTTGGATTCTTGAACTCTCTGGACCCTTATCACGCCTACTACCGGTGCCGTTTTTTCAAAAATTCTATTCAAATAAGTCTAATCTGATCGACAAAATCATTTAATCCAGGAACAAGGTTACGGAATTTGAAACCGGCGTGGTCTCCGCAGAAACGCAATCCAAGGTGAAGATCCCCGAGGCAGTGCGCGAACATATCCAACGCGCAGAGTTTATTCCGCGACACCCGCCCAAGCCGTTTGAGTTTTGTGCCGACCCATCGACAATCAATGCTTTTGACCTGTGAGCACCCATTTCGAGAAGTGTCACCCTTCATTCTAGTGATTTGATCCACTTGACCGCACTTTTCGTGGCGCGCAACGGGCGCCAATTTCTGACGCAGTTGATGAATCGCGAAGTGCGCAACTTCCAATTTGACTTTTTGAAGCCACAGCACTCCAACTTCCAATACTTCACCAAACTTGTCGACCAGTACACAAAGGTTGGCCAAAGTGAATCTCTACGATTTAATGATGAAAATCTTGGCAGGTTTTGATTCCGTCGAAGGGCATTGTGGACGAAATGCAGAACAATTGCTCCCAGCAAAAGGTTCTGGAGGAGGTACGCTACCGTGTCGGATGGGAAAAGCACCAGCGGGCGATGAAAGAGCGGGAGGACTTGGAAGTGGAGCAAGAGCGCATTGCCTACAACCAGATCGATTGGCACGAGTTCGTCGTTGTGCAGACAGTCGATTTTCAGCCGAGCGAGACATGTATGCCAAAATTTTAAAATCGAATTCTCCATTGATGGCCGATTTGCAGTGAATTTGCCTCCGCTATGCTCACCTCGTGATGTGGGCGCACGCATTTTGCTCCAGCAGCGCACTGATGCGGCCAAGGCCGCCGCCGAAAGTGTGGCGATGGACATGGAGGAATCGGACGAGGAGGAGGAACAGGAAGCGGACACAAGAAGGCGGGGCCGCGACGAGGGGGAGGCGGAGGACATGCAGGTAGGGGAATGGTGACTGACTTGAATGTGTTTCCAGAGGCATTGTTTTTGACTTGTCTATTGGCATCTGGCAATTTATTCTAGCACCGCCTGAACATATCCGAGAAGCAGCACACCGGCTCGACGCTCACTCAACCGGCCCCCGCCGCACCAACTGCGGGCAATGTGATCATCCGCGAATACGACCCGAAGAAAAGTGGGTTTGTAGACGATTATTGTTACTGGTCGCCTCTAAACAGCACGCACTGGCTTCACGGGAAAATCGGTGCCGACGGAGAAGTACATAATTTCGCCGTTGACCAACGAGCGCGTCCCGGCGGACAAGTTGCACGAACATGTTCGGGTCAACACGATAGATCCGCAATTCAAGGAGCAGCGGGACAGGTGGGTTAAAAATGGCGAAATGGTCAGATGAAAACCGTTGATTTATCCATTTGCAGAGAGCAAATGGACCGTCAAGGGGAAGACCCGATCACGGCGTCGGGCAACGAGATCAGTCGCAACATTGCCAAGCTGGCGGAGAGGCGAACGGACATTTTCGGCATTGGCGAAAAGGGCGCTGAGCAGACGATCATCGGCAAGAAGTTGGGCGAGGAGGAGCGCTCAATGCCGCGCGCCGACCCAAAGACCATCTGGGACGGCCAGCAATCCACCATTGACGCGACGACACGCGCGGCGCAGCAATCGGTCTCGTTGGAACAGCAAATCAGCGAAATTCACCGCCAGCACGGCTATCTGCCCAATCCGGCGGCAGAGAGACTCGCCCCGCAGCCGCCCACCACAATGGCACAGCAGCAGTTCATGCCTCCTCCAATGCAACAGGTGTTTTGGGAATCCAGGATACGGGCTAAAGGAATTCATTGACTCCCTCTTTTCCAGCCACGCCCTCCGCCACCGCCGATGGGGATCATGTCGAATGTGCAGAAGGTCCTGCCCATGCCCTCTGGGCCACCCCAACAAATGGGGATGCCGCCACGTCCGCCGATGGGCTTGCCGCCACAGTTCCACGCCCCGCCACATCCAGGAATGTCGCCGATGGGTATACCAATGCCCATGGGGCTTCCGATGCAGCCCCACATGGGCGGCCCTCCGGGACACGGGTTCGTCCCTCCACCGCCGCCCGGCAGCGCGGAAGGAGGTCCGCCGGCCAAGCGCCCGAGAGAGGAGACGCTGGAGCCGGAGGAGCGTTGGATGCAGCGTGTGCGCGGACAGATCGCCGTTCGCGTCCAGATGCCGCAGAACGACGAGTGGAATCTGACGGGGGGCACCATCACCGTTCAGCTGGACATTGGCTCCGCCGTAAGCAGCCTTGGAATGCGTTGAGGAACGCATGGTTCCCATTCAAGGTGACGGCGCTGAAATCGCTCATCCAGGATCAGGCCAACGTTCCCGCGGCGAAACAAAAACTCGTCTACGATGTGAGTTTGTTCAATTTGAGTCGGCAGAATAAAAGCTTCCCACAGGGCATGTTCATGAAGGACGCACTAACGCTGGCCTACTACAACTTTTTGCCGAACGCCAACGTGCAACTGCAACTGAAGGAGCGTGGAGGCAGAAAGAAGTGAGACCTATGGAGACAAGAAACCACTTGTTTACCACCGTTTTCCATTTCCATACGATATTTATTTGTTCCCAATAAAAAACAGATGTTCTCGTTTAATTTTGAGTCTTGTTTTGAGAGCCCATTTATTCTTTTTTTCACTAAAAAGTTTTCAACGAAATAACAATAACAATCATGAAGTGCTTCCGCTTTGTCCTTTCTCAGTACCAACAGTCGGCTTCTGATCGCCTGTCGCTGATTGTGGCTGTTGCTGTGTGCCGCGACCGAACAAATTTTGCACCTTTGGACAATTAATTACCCACTTCGTTTCAATTTCTGTACCGGCGGATCCATCACTTGGAGAGTTTTGCACGACAGGCGGTGTTGTCCGCTGTGCTGGTCCCGTCCGAAGTACTGCACGTTGATGCGACTGCCGACCTGCAGTCCCAGCGCCAAGGCATTTTGCCGTCCGGTGGGGGACAGGTCCGAGTTCCGAATCCAGATGGGACGGGCGCCCTCTTTGAGCGTGACCTGGACCGGGTTTTTTTAAAGATTTTAATGTTTCTCTCGCCTGCACTCCGCCCTCCAGAATGCGCACAACTTGGGCCTTGTAGACAGCGCCAAACTGGTAGTGTTCGTCCAGCTGCTCCTCCACCATCCTAGGGTTTATGATAATTGATAAATTGCGATTGGGAACGGGAACCGGGGTATGTACAATAGTTCCCCAGTGTACTCACTTTGCGAGCATTTCCTTGGCCTTCTGCATTTGTTCTATGTTTGGAGCAAAAAGGGAGATGTTGGTGTCATCCTCGGAAGTGATCTGTTCGAAATGCCCTCGCAGTGCTCACGCAACAACCCTCGCCTACCCGGACGCCAGTCTCCGCCTCAATCAGTTTTGCGTTGTAAGCGCCCGATCTGAAGAGCACCGGCCTTTTGTAGAGTGCCAGCTGCATCAACTCAATTTGGGGCACTGACGGCTTGAACTCCGATCTGCGGCAAAAAGCAAGTTAGTTTAAGATTGGTTCATCGAAATAAGACTGCTCAAATGCATTTATCTGTTTCAATTGCTACCTCGGCTCGGCAACGGCATTCCGCATTATTGAGAGCACGTGTTCCAGCCCATTCTTGGCCTGATTCAGCGCGTCATGGAGAACGCTAAAAAGCTTAGCGCTAAAAATGTAAATCCAGAAATAGTACATACCTTAAGGGCAGTCCGCAAATTTTGAGGTCCATCTGCATAGCCGTGAAACCTTTCGAAGTGCCTGAATTTTGCAATCAATTTTAATCAAAAGTCACAACTCTACCCGCAATTTTAAAATCCATATCGCCCGCAAAATCCTCGAAACCATTCACATCCGTCAGCAAATTGTAAGTGATTCTTCTCAAATATTTATTTGCAATTCCACTTTTTCACTTACTTTTTCTCCTCTCTACCCACGAGAAGACCCATCGCAAGTCCAGCCTAAATATGAATCGATGTAAAACTATTTATTTCTCCGAAATATTTGATCGGCATGCCAATCTCTTACCATGTGATTCGCCAAAAGAGGGACCCCCGCATCGTAGAGGGCCAATGATCCGGCGCACACAGACGCCATCGAAGTGGAGCCGTTCGATTCAAGAACTTGGCACGCGAGCCGAATGGTGTAGGGGAACTCTTCGGGCATTATCTGCTGAAGCGCCTTTTCCGCCAGAAGGCCGTGCCCGATTTCTCGACGGTTGCCCTTCTCGCCTACAGAATTGGATTAATGAAATGAGGATCCATCGGAGCAAAATGCCCGCCTTGGTCCAACTCGTTGGTTGCAAATTGCGGAAACTCGTAATGCAGCATAAAGGACTTCCTTCGCTGCGCGCCGAGAAGTTGCTTCAAAAGTTTGAATGGTTTCGTGGGCTTAAAATGGATGGATGATGGTCACGGAAATGGCATCCGGAAAGAAGGCGGCCTGCGGCGAATCGAAGGTCACCGTGGACAGAACCCGAAATCAAACGAGGGGGAATTCAAAATCCACATCGACTGACCTGCGACTGTCCCCGCTGGAAGAGGGCGGAGCCGTGCAGTTTTCGGTACAAATCAGCCCGGCACTTAATTTCGAACGGTTAAAAACAATCCCGAGCATTAATTGCATGCACCTGAATTGGCCGGAATTCACTGAATCGCCTGCCATCAATGCGGACACCGCGCTCGAGCACCAATTGGCGGTGCACGCGTTTGACCTGAGCAATTGGGTCCTTCTTGTTGCTTAAAGATTCTGGACCAATTCGGTGAATGCCGCCTTGAGGGCGGAATCCGTGTACCGCGTGGCCTGTCTGTTCATCAGCAGGCGCCAGCCCTCGAACACCTAAAATGGGCCTGCAACGCAACAAATCGTGTCGTCGGGACTGCACCTCGTCCACCGCCTCTCCCCTGGACAGCTTGTCGTGACTGTAGTCCGTGTAGATGGCTTCAAGAGCTCCTCGACACACACCGCACCGTTCCATCAGTTCAGCACTGTCTGCGTCAATCGTGTCGGGGAACTGAGAAATTTTCGATAACTAATGGGGAATTGGGAGTGGTAAACGACGGAATATTTGTCCGCGCCAACCGCCCGTACGAGCCGCTGAATTGCCGATTGGGTCTCCCGAATGTCTTCGAATCCCATGTGCACGCATTCAACTAGAGGGCAACAGAAAACCATTTGATTTTGTGTAGGAAATACAATTAGCATTCGTTTTTGGGATCCTCACTGAATTTCTCAGTGTCCACTTCGCGCCCCTCCATTTCGATCATCACCACTCGTTCGTTGGCCGGATCAATTTGGGGCTCTTCGGCTGATACTGAGGCTGTCCCAGCGATTGTTAGGTTCAACGAACTGTGTTTGAGCTGTTCTCGAGGAGGATTGACGACAATCTGAAACAGTGAATTTTTAATTGTTTAAAAAAGATTTCCGAATTTTTTAAATTAAAATTACCTTTCCACCCACAATGCCCACTCGAGCAGCGGCAACCGTGCTCTGAAGGGGCACTGGCGAGATGGCCAAGGCAGCTGCGGCCACGTTTATGGCCAGAATGGCACTGTCTCCGTGCTCGTCCAGCGCCAGCGGTTTGCACACAATCTGCCCATTGGGAAAACATTTGTCTGAATTCGGAGATATTTTTACGTGTGTTCGACCCGGAAAATAAGGGTGGATGGTGGGCCGGAGGGTGCGATCGATTACTCGCGAAATAGCGATATCCTGTTCGGTGTGTTGAACTTCTCTGAATGAAATTAATAATTTGCAGGGGAAACTGGTGAAGAATTTGCACCTCCTAAAATAATTGGATGGAATTCGACCAATCGCAGCCGCGGACTGGCGAAAGTCCACTGTCAACGAGAGACCACTTTGATGAGATATGAGCGTAGGCTGGAACTCTCAGAAATGGACATTTTGATTTTCGAATTTATAAAGAAGAATCAAAAATGAATAATAGTCCTTTTCTATATTTTTTAGAAACTATAAAATTGAAAATCTAAATTTAAAAATGTTTAAAATCACATACCGTACTAGCAACTGGCTTCTTTCTCGATTCCACCATTTCTTCGCCCGGATCTGTCGTCTCATCTTCAGATGCCTTTTCCGTAATCTCTTCTTCTTCGAGCAACTCCTCCGCAGAAAGGGGTGGACTGTATTTGCTGACCACAGTTCCGAGAATCTGGAAAACCACAAACTTTTAAAAAAATTCTTTGAAATTAGTGCCGCATTGTCCGGTTGCTGTTGGCTGTTTGCATCGGTTGTTGAGGAAAGCACTACCGATGCAGAAGTTAGTCGAGCCATCCATCCTGCACGAAGCTCCCACTTTCCTCCGTTCTTCAGACTTGCCCATTCGGCGTGTTCACGTGTTCTAGAGCAAAAATTAATTTTTAATTTCAGAAATGGTAAAAACCTGTTTTCTGTTGTTGAAGCGGATGACGCAAAATGTAGTCGTTGAATATGACTGGACGAAATCTGGCAAAGCTTTTGAATGGAGTGTCGACTTCCGTACCCCAATATGCGAGATAATCGCGTCCTAACTGTTGTTGAGAAAGATGTTGAAGGCAAATTTTGGATTAGCATCTCATTGGGTTTGGGTTTTTTCTTTTATCCTTCTAGTACATAAAATTTCTATTATCATTGAAGAATTTAAAATTTAAATGGAATTAGTGGGATTAAATTTCATTTCAGTCCCGGTGGGGCGGCGGCTCGGCTCCCGCCGTCATTTTTCGGAATTTAAATATAAATATTTTAAAATGGAGCAATTTGTGACTTGTGAGATAAACAACAAACTAAATACCATTACTGGCAGAATGCATGAGAATTCGCATTCTCATCTTCAGCTCAGTGTGGCGACTTTAAACTGTTGGTGAGTATAATTCAAATAACCTATTTTGATTTTGACTCTAGATTTTTTCTTAGGCTTCTCCCACATCCTTGGCCCATCGGAAGTAAAATTAAAACATTCCGCATCAAGAAACTAATAGAAGAACTCTCAAAATGCAGATATGACATTGTTGCACTGCAAGAGGTTTTTTAGTGAAATTCTTACTCCTATATAAAAATTACAGTAAATCTTTTTAATAGGTTTGGAGCGAACAAGTGTTTCTTGAAATTGCGCGTGCTTTGAACGAAGTCTACCCCTATTCACACTACTTCCACAGCGGATTCACGGGAAGCGGAACCTGTGTCATCAGCAGACATCCAATTGTGTTCACACTTTTGCACCGGTACTCATTGAATGGGTTCCCCCATCACATCCACAGGTTCGAAGCTAGGGCCCCCAAAATGCCATTCCAAAACCTAATTTTCAACCCTTAAAGAGGTGATTGGTTCGGCGGCAAGATTGTGGGACTGGCTGAGATTATGTTCCACCAATTTCGCTTGTCATTTTACACAACTCATTTGCACGCTGAGTACAACCGAGAGAATGATCTATATCTACCTCACCGTATTTCGCAATGTTAATTTTCTATTTTTAGGTCTAATCTAATAATAGGAAATAAAAATCAGGCTTCGAAATGTCCCAGTTTATTCACGGCACAAGTGGCAGGTAAATAACGAACGCGTCAAAAATATTGATACTTTGGTCAAATGATATTTTCGGATTCAGATCCGATTTGGTCATTTTGGTCGGCGATTTCAACTTGGAGCCAAATGATCTCGGCTACCATTTGATCAAGAACATTGCTGGAGTCAACGATGCATGGGAATGCCGACCGGTTATTTTCATTTTTAGAAATCATCTGAATGATGGGCTTTAACACCATTAAGAATTTTGTGGACTATTCTGTGGAAAGCGGAATGACTTGCGATCGGCCAGACAATTGCTTCACACAAAAGTATTTGCTCAAAGACTCACCCGATGGAAAGCGGTTGGACTATATCATGTTCCGAAGTGGACGAAGTCTTCTATAGTTTTTCATTCGATAAAAGTGAAAAACTTCGTTTTAGCCGAAATCGAATTGCTCGAATGCAGAAATTGCTTTGACAAGATTCCTGAAACTGATATCAGCTACTCAGATCACTTGGGCGTTGCGGCGAAATTCGCAATAAAAGAGGGTGTGGATTTAAATAATCTTAAAGAATTGAAAAACGTCTTGTTCAGTGAATTTGCACGAAATGCAGCAGTCGGATATGGCAAAACGAATTTTGAACGAATCGCTCAAAATCATAAACGAGGGGGAAGGAAGAGCTCTGTGGGATAGAAGGTCGACGAAGGGACGTGTTTTTCGTTTAAACAGACATTTAGACTCTACCTCGCTCTGTGCATTATACTCATAGCGCTGCTCATCTTCACTGCAAACATCGATCTGACCTTGCCATCCGTATATGCAATTGTAACAAAATTCCGTCGCAATTAACCAACGTTTTTGTGGTTTGAAGGTAGCATTGGTGAGGTTTGTACTGACCTTGTTGATCGGCTTTTCATTCTGCTACGGATTCGTCGGGTTGACGATCGAAATGAAGGCACTGAAAGAGACCAAATATTCCATGAGGAAGTTGCTCAATTAGATTTTTACAAAATTGGACCCGATATTTCCATTTTGACCCACATCCGAGTATTTTGCTTCTTAAGGCTTCTTTAAAATTTGTATTATGAAAAATAACATTCAATAACATGTAATAATGGCAAATATTTTCACACTTAGTTTCATTTAAAAAACCATACTGCCATAGGAAATAAGTCCGCTGCATTTGATGTATCTCAAGCACCATCTGGACGAGCAAGGGAAACGTGAACGATTCGGTCTTCTTTCCACCCAACAATTGACGCCCAAATATTAGACAATTGAAAGGTACTATTTTGGAAAGTCAACATTTTTCAAATTTTGTGTCAGTCTTGACGAGAACCAACGCGCATTTGCGATGGAAATTTTCTTTGCGTATTATGAGCGGCGCCGCAAAGCAAGGCAGTTCGTGAGGAGATTGATTTACCGACCCGGGCTTACCTACAAAAATGTAATAAATAATTAAACTACTTAAATTGGTTAAAAACAACGATTACAGAACAGCCGTTGGAAGGTTTTCCGTGTTGGCATCTATTTTATTATTGGGTGGAACGTGCTCGGCTATAAATTGGCAACTCATATTTTCTATAAGGTACTAAATTGGACCACAAGATGGATAGGTACTTGGGTCCTATGCTATTTATGATAGGCAGATTACTTTTCTTTGAAAAATGTGAAATAATCTTTAAAAATTTAGAAAGAAGAGGAGACCGGCAAGGAGATTTTAGTATCTCCGGATCAAGTCCGAAAGGAGGTCAGAGAAAAGTGGAAAGCCTTCGACCCGAAACGCGTCATATTTGGCATAGAAAAACCGAACAGGCCCCCAGTCGAACTGTCCAAAGTTCAGTATCCGCTCGACGATATCTGATGGTCCCGTTCCGCTCAATCTCTGTAAATTTGTTTAGGCCGTTATTTTGTTATTACTTATTATTTATGAAAGCAAAGATTTCCAACAGAAGAACGAATTTAAACCCAATACTTATGTTTAACCATAATTTAACCCCATAACGATAACGCGAATACATTTATATGTATAGTTTTCATTGACTTCGAAAATCGCATCGAATTTCGATTAGTAGTGTCGCTGACTGTCATCGTTGTTGTTTGCGTCGTCTTCGCAGCTCTGTTCCGACAGCAGGCGCTGTTCCCTTTTTCGCACGTAGAATTCCAGACCGACAATGAACACCTTACAAGGGCGTATAGTAGAAATTAGGAAGGCATTAATTGGTGGGCAATAATTCAATCACCGAGAGGAATAAGCCCAATGCGAGGATCACGAATAGTCCAGACACGTTCTGAAGATTCAACGAAATTCGCTGCTGCTTCACGGACGAGCCAACGCCATGACAGGAAGCCCCTCTCAAGTTGGTCAAAAAGAATGGTACCCACGCTTATATCCTCCCAATCAAACTTGGATCGCCACCACTTTGTCTTCTTCATGGCGATTATGCCGCGCTTCTGGTAGAACAAGATTTGTCGAGAGATGCGATCCGTCCACTCGGAGTCTTGATTTTTAAAGTTCTTTTACGTTTCAGCATTTGTTCACTTTTTTGCAACGCGATGCCGTAACCCTTGGAGCCGAGCACTCCGCCAATTTGGGTCAGATTGCAGTTCTGCTGCACCTCATACTCGAGTGAACTCGACTCCATCTGGGAATGGTGGGAACTGATAAAATCGGGCAAATTTCTGCATTTTTGGAGGACTAACCAGGTAGGCGTACTTCTCACGCAAAACCTTCTCCACCCCTTCACGGTTGTTGCGCACAAATACCTTGCCCATTTTGTGCATTCGTGACCACCTTTTAACTTATTCTAAGTCCGGGGGCACCATTTATGTTACCCACATCTTTGCGTGCGCTTCGATCTTTGACTCCTAAGTTAAAAACATCAAAGTTAGGAGTAAGGAGCATTTTCTGCCTGGAAGAATTGCATTGTGGAACCACCATGAATGGTGCCATAGGAAATGTCACTTTGGTTGGCCAAGTCGTCAATGCTCCGAATGGGGATGTGTGGACGAGAGATGGTCAGCACTAAAAGTGGAGAGATGCACTACAATTCTTCGTAAAGGTGGATAATAGACCTGCCGCCAAATTTGCAGTGTAAGCACTAAAGGATCGGATGTTTATGTTTATGGCCATTCCCCCATTCAGAGAAATACTTATAGACCTGACAATGACCAGTGTGAAGACCCACCAGGAACCTAGAACCCCATCTATTTAGAAGGGAGCGGATACTGTCCCCCACCTCCCAGCAATCGAGTGGAAACTGCCCTCGGACCGAAGTCGCAACCGCCCTTCAGCATTGTGGACATCACATACCGGCAAAGGGAAGGAAAGAGTCAGAATCTCCTCAACGCTCACCACAATGTGTTCCAGAAGCTGTAGTTGTTTGAGAGTTGCACTTTGGTGGTTGAGGAGTGCACGGTGGAAAATTGTGCCGCCGGGTGGGGCTGATGGGCGGTGCAGCAGCTGTCCAATTTTAATTTAAAATTTATTCTCATTCAATCTGCAGTTTACCTGAAGTTCAGGTTCCACTCGTACGGTGTTACATTCGCGACCAGGTGCATGCTGGAAATTGCCGTATTTTCATTTTTTCACTACGAAAAAATATACAATACCCGAAGGTGAGCCCGAAAATGGCGAGCAGCACGCACACCCAAATTTCGAGGGAGAGCGGGTTCAGGAATGAGAAAATGTCCGGCTGATAGTCCTGCGGAATGCGGTAGAGGATGCTGATGCCCAGCGAGAGGAACGGCTTCGTGAAGTCGACCACCTCGGCGCGACGAAAGTTTGCCGTGAACGGGGCTACCACCATGTCCGCCTCACCCCTTTAGTGGACATTTCAAGTCATTTTACCACATTTTTCTTTGCTCGCCTGAGTATTTCACCGATCATCCCGTCCCAAGTGTTGTTCCCGTTGTCGTTGCCGTACTTTTTGTCGCGCACCACATGGATGGTGTATGTGAAGCCCAGATCGTCGGCCAATTCGGCCAGCAAGTCTATGCAGAAACCCTCGAACTGGGAGTTGTGGCCGCGTGCATTGTTGTTGGCCGCTGCTCCGCCGCCGAAGTCGTTGCTGCGCAACATCACGTATGGCCTCTCCAGAATGGTGGTCACGCGGAAATGCGGCTTCAATTCGTCGGACACTTTCACGTTGCGACGCAACTGGGCATGCGAATTTCCTGAAAGCTCATATTATTGGCGACTCTGTCGCAAAATTCGGAATTGCCGGTCATGTTCACGTGCAACACATCGCTTGACGACTCCCAGAAGCCAATCTATTTTGGAACGTAATTCAAAAGCTTCAAAGAAAAACACTACGTCGGATATCGTGCCGGTGTATCCAATCAGGTTGATACGAAACGTGAAATTGGAAGAAACCGCCTGTGCGCCCAGTCTATCCAAGTGGCCGGTGAGTCCGCGCAGTGTGGAGTTCTTTAACACCTGCGCCATTTGGGGACCGTTCCCGAACGGCTGGTGACTTCTGGTGCCGCCGGCACATCGTGCCCCCTCAGCGGGGGAGGCAATCAGCATTTTCTGGACCGGGTCGGAGAAGGCGTGAGCAAGCAAATAGATCGAGTCGAACAGGAAGCTGGCCTCAGACTGCAACACGTTGTTTGCTATTTCATTTGTCTTTAACAGACCATTTTGAAGTTTAGACTGCCATCCAGCGGATTCTTGGTCATCCAGTGTGCTCGCACATAGTCCCGGAACTCGGTGAAGTCGGGCAGGGGAGGCTGCTCGCTCTCCGTCTGGCGAGAAGGATTGCCCTCATCGTCAAATGCGACCGGATCCAGGCCGAGAAAGTGTGCGTGGTTGTGGCTGAATTTGTAAGGGAGGACTGTAACTTTTAATCTCGACTCGCCTGAACAACTCCATGTCCATGTAGCGAAGGTCCAGCGAGGTGCTGAGGAACCAGTGCTTCAACTCCACCAGACCCACTTTGAGGGACTTGAAGAGTGGAATTAATTTTGCAATGAATTGGGAATATGTTGTACCGCCAATAGGAAGTGGTGTGTGTCGCGCGGGTCCATGTCCAACAGAAGGCGGCTGAACTCGCTGCACTGTCCGTGCTGCTGTCTGTAATGAAGCTCGCCATCGCACTGCTCCATCTCCTTGACCAGTTTGGCCGCCCGCAGAAAGCCCCCATCCTCAACGTGCACAAAGTGGAAACGGATGGAGGCCAGCGAATCGTTTTCCAGAAACACCGCCAACCGACGAATTCCTCAAATACAAATAAGCAAGCATTCGTTTGTTGGCCTGGAGGACCGACTTTCTGGCTCAGTGAACACCACAATCACGCGGCTCCATCGCCAGTGCTTGATCAAGTCCACCACCTGTTTGTTGGGACAGAAGCGGAAACACGTCCAGCGACTTTCGTTTTTGTTATGTCAATTCACTAATCAGATATACCGCCTCGATCAGCTGTGTTTGCGGAAACATCTCCAGGTGCACCCCGGAAAGCTGCTGGTCCGGAAAAATGTTGCCAACCGCGTCCAGGTGATGATGTTGGAGTGGGTCCACAACGGAGATGGACGGAATCTGCAACTTTTTGGCCAGCTCGGCGAGTTGCTCTGATAAGTGGAGCTGAGAGGGGCCGATCAGTGCGAGCACCTCTCGCTCGTTCACCAGTCGACATGCTGAAGTGGGCGATGAAAACAGCGACAGATTACACAAAATGGCCCATTTTGATCGCATCAAGCACTCTTATATGTCCTCAATCCTGACCCTTATCAATCAGCTCGTAATGGTCGTTCGGGTTCGTCAGTGTCTCTGAGAAGCCGCTCACAGTGCCCAGCAGACCATTGTCGTTGCTATGGATGGCACTGCGTGAGTGGATCCAATGCAATGAGTAGTTGAAAGCTGCTACCAAATGTGCGTCTTCTTGTTCACGAAAAACGGCACCTTTCAAGCCAGAATACCATTTGGGAGGCGAATATCCCACCAAAATTATACCGATGCGGAAATTTGCCGTTTGCTGAAAAGGCAGGAACAACAGCAGCAGCAGAACAGCGGGCATTTGTTGGTGGGAAGGCATATTCAGTGCGCAAAAATGTGCGGCCGTGCCATTTCGGAGCTCCGCAGCGCTGCGAAAAGGGTCGCCATTGTCGATAAAGGGAGACGCAGAAATGCCCTCGAGACTGACGACTATTTGCTGCTGGCATTGCCTTTGCCAGCACACTCCAAGAAATCTGATTATCCTTCAAAGGGAATTGAAGCATTGAAGCCGCAGGCCATGATGTGATTTGATTTCCTCTCAAAAATCTTTGAATCCTTTGTTCCTTCACCTCTGTTTGGGTCAATTGATGTTTAATCCTCTTTCTTTACATAATTTGCCGATTAATAGCCTCGCGTTGTGTAATTATTGGTTCTTACTATACTCCAATCAGCACAGGGCATAGAACTTCTCACTTTACCCATACCTATTCAGCTTTGGACTTTGTGCCATGCTCATCGGCCAATCTTCGTTTTATGTTTTTAGTTTTTACGCGTCAACGCACCTTCTTCAATGAATTATTTTGAGAATGAGAATGCGTTCGACTGATTTAGAGGGAAATAATTGCCCCTTTCTCAGCACAAACTAATTTAAGCCTAACTGGAAAAGCGGAAGTGGGAGTGGGTGACACCTTACCTTATTCCCTAGATAAGTCATAACGAGATTTTATCTAAATAGTTACGGCATGTTATAGATTATAGAACTTTTCTTCATTTCTGACCTATATGATGAATATGGAGGCTAATGATGCAAATGCGAACAACACAGTAAGTGGTCACTTAAAAAAGAGGTGCATTGGGCACTTTGTCCAGTTGCAGTTCTACCTGGT
>VAHH01000825.1:0-19493 GCA_013357305.1 Radopholus similis | reverse complement strand
TTTTGCAGGAAGATCGTTTCGAAAATATTTTACAAACGACTATACATATTTCTATATTTTTCCCATCCTGTGAAATGGAGTATACTTCTCTTTCTCTGTTCTCTAATTCTCTTAAAAATTAAAAAAAATCCCGCATATGTAGTAAAAAAAGTGCGGGAACGGGGTTTTTATTTTTTCCGTTGCGGGATCCCGCAGCGGGAATCCCGCAAAAATCCCGCATGCGGGATTAATCCCGCACAGGCAAAAAGTACGGGATTTCGGGTGCGGGATCCCGCAAAAATCACGCGGGATCCCGTCCCGCGCCGGTCACTACGTGAAACCATGATTGATGACTTACATTTTGGGTTACCACCGAATTTATCACCAGACATTCGGTTTATTAATGTATAGTCGTGATATTGCTCACTATTATCTACACGATTCAAATCGCGCAGAATTTAATTTTGATTTTCCATTTGTGCGCATTTTTCAGAAAGCACTTTGGAAGTACCAAAAAAGAGAAGGGAGCAGACATGACGAAGCACCCCGCTGTCGAGGCCCTTGCTGTGGGACTGGAGAAAGGCTATACGGTGACAAGAAATGAGCGCAAGAAGCGTCAGTCGCGGCACAAGGGCCGCCTGTCGAAGAAGACCCGCATTGTGCGGGAACTGGTGCGCGAAGTGGTGAGTCTGAAGCGAACTATTTCCTTTGCTCAAACCCACTTCCCCTTTGAGGTCGGCTTTACGCCGTATGAGCGTCGCACCATGGAGCTGTTGCGCATCAGGTTCACTCTTCTGAGCCGGAACTGTCTAATTTTGGATGATTTAGCAAGGACAAGAAGGCTCTCAAGTTCCTGAAGAAGCGCATTGGGCAACACGGGCGCGCAAAGAGAAAGCGTGACGAGATACAACAAGTGCTGGTGGCGCAACGCAAGGCACACAAATAAGAAGACGGACATTGAAAGTCTTGACGACCAATTGTTGGCTATTACCGAATCTTGTTAAACATAAGTATATGAGATGCCCAAATATTCATTTTTGCTCGTTGATCCGAACCTAATTTTTTTTATTTATCAATTACATATCATATTTCATATAGGCCTATGTATCAGCTATCACAATTGATAGAAATTAGAAATGTAATTTTTATTTTTACAAACAAAGCAGATTCCATTCGGCGGAAAATTACACGCGAGAACCATTTCACAACCCATTACATCGACAACCACTGACGTCGCTGAGTTGCTCAACCGTGACTAATAAAATAAAACACTACTTCCCCAAATCAAACAGAGTAGAACATCAACGGTTATTCAAAAATGGGAGTTGCTCGGTAAAAATAATGAAAAAATTATAAATTCATTCGCTTATCTTGACAGGGTATTTGAGAGTCAACAAAGTGCAAAATCACTGGTTTGTAATCCATCCATAACTCATATTAGACATTTACTGTCAGGAATTGATTTTTGAGCAAGCCGGTGCCACCCTTCAGGGTGCCGCCAAATCCTTCCGGGTGGACTGCATTTGGTACAAACCGCAATCGTCAATCTCCTCACAAATAAGCGGATTCTACCTTCTCCACCACTCCCATTTTCCGGACAGTGCATTCATCATTAATGCAAACACTGCCGCAGCATCACAAAGCCGCATTTCGCCAATTCCCCCTAGGGCGACCGCTGATAAGGGCTTCGAACTGCAATTGGAAAAATTCCAAAATGTCGGCCTTGTCACCGATTCTACCAAATATGAAGTGATCGGTAACGAATACAGACTCAAGGATTTCCGTTTACGAGTCGGCACAGTCCTAGCAGGGACTTCGGTGAAAGTCAGTAAGACCCAAAGGGTGAATGTCTGATTTCGCTTGTTTAAGGGTGTCATTGTTGAGGCTGAGTACGCCGCATCGAACATTGTTTTGCAATGCCGATCGATCATTGAAGAACTCATAAAATTCTTTTTTGCGGGTCAAAAAATTTCCGAGCCCGAGATTTTCAAACGGCACAGTCAACAACCCGACAATTATATGGCCATAGACACCTTGAACCAATACCTCGACATATTCCTGGCAATTAGAAAGAGATCCAATTGATGTCTGTCTCACAGTTGTAAAAAGTTCATTGCTTTAAAATGACCTATATCTGTTTACTCCTCTTTGGTATTAGAATGTCACCGAAACCGCTAATATTTTTATTTTCCTTTTTGGTAATGTTACCTATTTTTTGAGCAAGGGAAGAAGACAACAATGGATCACATGGACCAGACACCATGGCGAGTCGTGTGGCATATGGTCGACGACGTTCGCATCAATATGTGGGGGAGATACTATTTAAATTGACAGTCGTTGACCACCTGCCGGAATGCGTTTTAGAAACCGTCGGATGGACCATCTGGAGCAGTGGCAGATAGTTCTTTACACTGTCTCATTGGTTTTATTTGTTCAATGGGCGCGGAAAGTTATGAAATTTGAAGAGTTCTTCTCAGCGAGGAAATTGGTTAACATTTTCAGCAATTTGTAATAAAAATCCGAGTTGTTCAGTGGAGCGACTTGTTGTTCAGTCTGCCGCGATATAAGGCCACCTTGGAGGAGAGTTTGGAAGTTGCGTACAAGGAATTGGAGGGTAGTTCAATTAATTCAGATTTGATTCGCCCAATCGGCCTTTTTTCCACAGACAGGATTCATAGGGCCGATCGGCTGAAGGAATTCTATAAATATTTGCCCGATCGGGGCCTCCCTGCCGATGACATAATCCGGGAGGCGACTGCCTACAAAACGATGAGTGACATTCTGTTTGAGCGTGGCCGCCTTTGCGGGTCGATTCACGGCATCGAGGATGAGAACAGCAATTACCAACGGATGACCAAACAGGTTTCTTTCGCATTCATCAGCCGAGCAATTTAAGGCAATCATTTATTTCGTTCAGATATTTGAATTGTTTTCCCATTCTAACGCCACATTCCCTGAGTCATTCCCTTCCATACGCAAAATGGAGGTCGATCATCATTTTATGCACTGATGGGGATTCACCCCTGGTTTAGGCTGAATCCATCCGAATTTTGTGCAGTCTCTATCATGGTGGGGCGAAAAGTTGCGGAGTGATCACTACAAGTGCTACGGAATCAATCACATTGGCATGCTTGGGTATGGTGTTCTGCAATCCCGTGTTCCACATTTGCTGTTAAGCATATCGCAATCTCGCCTATAGGAACGGCATCAGGAAGCCGGAAATTGTTGTGGGTACAAATGCGCACATTGGGTTCTTTAAAGCGGCCAAATTATTGGGGTAACCAATGTCAAACAGGATCCATAGTTTTTGAACTCCTCAGAATGCGCGCAATACGGATTCGAACAAACAACAAGCATGAGGTGAATATTGGCGCGATCAAAAGAGCAATAGGGCGGGAAACTTGCATGGTTGGTTTGGAATATGGGTGCTTGTATTGTTTATTATATTTATAAACATTCCCGTGCCAGATCGTCGCAAGTGCTCCTGCATTTGTGAACGGCGTGATGGACAACATCGAGGAGATCGGCCAGCTAGGCATCAGATTTGGCGTGCCAGTGCACGTGGACGCCAGCATTGGCGGTTTCATCATCCCCTTCATGGAACAGGTTTTCATTTTAAACAGTACTTGGGAGGATGGATGACCTTTCAACTTACCAGTGCGATTATCTGGCTCCAATGTTCGACTTCCGAATCTCTGGAGTGTCGTCCATCTCCGTGGATGCACACAAGGCATGTAGATAGATAGCTGCGCTGTTTGGCTACGGTTAAAACAATCACTGTTTCAGTATGCCTATTGCCCGGTTGGGTCCAGTGCCGTTTTGTACAGGGAACAAGAGTTGCTTCACCACCAGAGCTATGCAAATGTCCACTGGTCCGGAGGAGTTTACTCGTCTCCCACACTGGACTGCGATAGGCCGGGACTGCTCATAGCGCTCACCTGGGCCACACTACTCTACCAGGGGAGACTTGGATTTGTGGAGAAGGCGCAACGAATTTTGGACACCGCCATGATGTTGAAGAGGCGACTCGAAGAGATCGCGAGTTTGGAAGTGATGGGAGAGCCTTTGGGACCAGCGATGGCCATCAGAAGCACGAACCCGAAATTGGTAAGTCAAATTGGCTCCAGACGGGTTGACATTTTTGTTTAGCCCATTCACGCTTTGGGCGATGAAATGAACGAGCTGGGCTGGAGTTTCACATTTCTGCAAGTAATCCCAAGTGCGGACTCTCGTCTTGCTTTAGCTACCCCATTTCAGAACCCGAGTGCTCTTCGGCTCACAATTTCTCAGCATCAAGCCAAAGGGGATGTCATCGAAGAGTTGATCGGCGATCTGAAAAAGTGCGTCGAAAAAGTTCTTGCCGATCCGGAGTATAGTTATCCCGGAAAAACGGTAAACAACGGCGGGCCACCAACTGGTTGTCAAATGAATATGTTTGTTTTTGTTCCAGAGTGTGATTTTCGGAGTTTCGGCCGCCTTTGCGGACCGGGGGATCACGGACCGATTGCCCACTGTGTTCTTGGATGCCTACTACTCAACGCCCACATCACCACACAGCGAGGGGATTCGGAAGCGGACGCTGAGCATCGAAGGAAGAAAACTATCCCAGCTTCAGATGCCCAGCGGTGAGTGGCCTTGTCATTTTGCCTGGATTTGGGTGGAAGCAATTTTCGCCCCACAGGGCTGGCAGCTCTCCAGGAACAATTCGCGCATACCAACTTCGGTGTTTCTGACGATAATGCTGACAGCAACGGACATTTATTTGTCAAAAAAGAGGAAGAGCAAACCTGCTGTGAGAATAAGTGACACACAGACACCCTTGGTCCCGACAATTTGCCCATATTCTCGGTATACGTGTGGTACACAAATTTAGCATCTGAGAATTTTGCAAATCGACATTGCATTATTAGCTTTAAATCATTTGCTCACCGCCACTTGTGTTGAGGCTGTTACTGTTGCAAAACAGTTACATACATCCGCAGATTTTGATTTTTGTAGCCTTTTCATTGTCTAATTTAAGGCAAATCAGCCCGTGTTGGATGGATACTGTCGTGCCAATTTCAAGCCTTTGTATTTGTTATTCTTTTGTATTTTGGGCAATTTTGGGTAGTGCCCAGCTGCAAGAAGGCGGAGACCTGGGTGCAAGTTTGGGTTCGCGTGCTGCCTCTAAGCTGTTAAGACACGCTGCAGACAAGGCTCTGCATTCGCGACGGCCAATTGAACTGAGTTTGGCTAGCAAAGACGACGCCTGGTTCCAGGTCGCCCATGTGTACTCGATAAACCAAGTGGATATAGGCAAGCACAGCCATTTTGCTCCGATTCTACGGGACATTGGTTTCAGGTTCGCTGGAAGTGATTTTCGACGAGAATTCGATCAAGGTGGAGACCCGCGATGTGCAATTGAATTCTTCGTCTCTGATCAACATGACTTCGCTTCCGCTCTTTCTTGACGGCCGACGCGTTGTGCTGAACGCTCGAATCACAAGGGCCTTCTTGACGGCAAGCATCCGGGAACCGGCGACCGTGAAGGTGGAACAGTGCGTGCTGGAGCACAGGGATGTTGACATGCACATCGATCGTGCATACTTCTACAATCTGCTCTTGAAACTGGTGCGTGGCGCAATGTCGGACTCATTCATCCGCGACTCTGTCTGTTCAATGTTGCTCGATGTGGTGATCGACCTGCACGAGAAGTACATTATGTGAGGGCTCAATCCAAGTCGGCATTGTTTATGCCTAATTGCTGATTTCCAGTGAAGTCCCTTTCGTTTCGCTCGTCCCTTTGAAGTTTAAGCCTTACGTCACTTCAAACAACATTTACATTCGACCTCGTCTTGAATCGGTGTTGGCCGAGCAGGACCAAATCACCGTAAAGGTGCAACAGATTTTAGCGCTGACAACTATGTGAACCTGCGCAGCGATTTAGGCCAACGTTGAATGGACCGAAGAATCGCCGACCAAAGGCTCTTCATTTTTGGGTGTTGTTGCATCGAATTCTGAAGGCAGCAATGAGGACGAGGAACAAGTGGCTCCACCTGCACAAGAGGAGGATGAGAATAAACAACGCGATCCTGGCGATATCAACCGGTGGGCTATAGAATCAGAAGTGTGGTCCAATCTCCCCAGGAATGAATCCCCACTGCGACAAGATGGCGGGTACAGGGCGCCGGTGTCTGAACGGCTTTTGTTGTGGATCGACGACAAAGTGCTGAATGAGTTGCTCGGCAAATTCAGATGGGATTTTAAGTGGATTGAGGAGGTTTTTGCTTCACTAAGTCCCTCATCCAAATTGAATGAATTTTTAGAAAATTCCGCTCAACAGTGAGCGATTGCCGCTAGAGACACGCAACTTGTGAGTTTGTTCTTTTTTGGTGTGTATTCATTCATCCATTCTTTTTTCAGTTTTGCCGTCATTTGCCCCCAGTGCATCTTTCTCTTCAACATAACTGCCGACGGACTGCCGACCGTGAACATCACTCGCAATTCCATTGTGCTCAGAAAGTCGGTATTTTAGTCCAACACAACCTACATACAACCGGTCTTCAGCCGGAATCGCATCGCTGCCGCGGTGCTGAATCCGACAATCGGCCCCACCGGTGAGAAGAAGACCGCCATTGATCTGGTTCTGTCGCTGGGCGTGGAGCTAACACCGCAGATAAAAGACGGCATTTTCCACACGATGATGAATCTGACCGAGAAGAGAGTTAACATGATGAACGGAAGTGCTTTTCCCAGCTCTATGAACAAAATGGTCGAAGAGCTCCTTCAGGGTTGCTTATTAGTGTTTGTTTCCAACCTCTATTCCAAATTTCGTCAGATCTGGTCGAGGAGGACATTTGGCCCATAGTCACGGGCGAGCTGAAGCCGTTGCTGGAGAATAAGGGGCTGGAATTGCCGGAACAGTGTGGCGTGGACCCCCAATCGGCCCGGTTGCACTTTGAGGAGGGCAAATTCGGAGTGTCAGCTGCTTTAAACATTGAGGAGGTGCCAAAACAGCAATTGGGAGGCATACATGGGTTCTCTACTCTGTCCAGATCTCATTTGCCAAGTGCGTGCAAGAGTTCAAAAACAAATTGCCCGACCCGTCCAAACTGATCAAGATCAAGACCCGCGCTCGTAGCGATGGATCGATGGCAGCGGGCAGAGAGAGCATTGCGTAAGAGCTTCAGGGAAGTTTCCAAATTTTGTGCATGTGTCATCAAAATGTTTCTCACTTAATAATCTTCTTGTTTAAGCCCTACCTAAGTAATCACTTGCCAAAGCATAATAATCGATTGCCCCCAATCGCTCCACTCACTCTCCGTTCCATGTGTCTTCGAAAAATGCATTTGAAGCTCTACAAATATTGTCAGAATGTCTATGTGTATGGAAAAGCATAAAATGAACCATTATTCCCTGGCCAATTTCAAATGCGTTCGAGTTTATTAGAGCTATGCGCAAAATTCAAGTGCTAATGAAGAAGGGTTGGCTCGGATCCGAAGTGCCATGGTCGTTGGAGGCGGTGACGACGACGAGGTACCGCCTTCCGGCACGAATCGCGTTGTCCAGCGGAACACAGGTCTCCGAGTTCGAGCCCTTAACCTGGCGCATTCACAGTCGCCCTCTGCTGGAGTTGCTGCTCACCCATTCGACGTTCCTTGCATCCAGTTTCAGGAACTGCGCTTCGTGCTTTTGCAGTTCCTGCACCAACGTCACCGTTGAGTCGCCACTGCCGCTGCGCTTCATTCTCCTGTTGATGCCCTCGTCTGCCAGCCCGATGTTGGCGATGGGCCCCAACGCCGTTTCCGGCATTTCTCGCAAGTGCACCGAGAAGTTGATCCGCTCCATCCGAGACCAACTCGGCTGCTGCTGTGCGGAGCCGGTCCAGCACAGTTTTCGCACCTGCTTCTTTCCCCTAGCGGTGTTTGTCTGCTTTAAGCGCAGATCTTTCGGTGCAGACGGAGGATACAGAACTGAAGGTTTAGAGTGTAGACGGATGCTGTCTATGTTTTTCGGGTGGGACCGTATTGTTTGCTGAAACAGTCGAATATCTCGGGCAAGTAGTACAGACACAGTCGATGCGACTTTTTCAGCATCTGAATTCGCCAAAACATTGCTGACGATTTGCCCGGGAATGCGAACTTGGAATTTGTTGTTCGAGCAAAAATCGAAACAGAACGACGGCACCGCCTTTTGTCTGCAGCAGGGCACGTAGTCGCGCTTTCCGCCATCGGTGGCACAGCTCAGGAAGTGCTTGTAGTCGTCAATGTGACAGATGAAAGCGTAAAGCAGATTATCTCAATCGGGAGGTGGTTTGGCTATTACCTGGTCGGGTCGAAGAACTCCAGATGCATGTCACGCGGTTTGCACATGGGGCGGCACAGCGGGGACACGCCCTTCTCAATGCAGCACTCGCTGTGGTCGTACGTGTAGTTCTCGTTGAAGTTCACCTTGAGCCCGCTCTCCAGCACGTCCAGGTGGAAGTCCAACTGCTGGGGAAGACCCTCCAGCCGACAGCTGAACTCGCCCATGTCCGCCATGCTGAGATTGCGCACCAGCAAGGTGTAGTCGTCGCCCACGCAATTCACATCCTCCACCCCGGGCGAGTCCGGCGCCACCGTCCGCTGGAGCATAATCTTGGACGGCTCTATGCCGGACGTTGGCTCAAACTCGGTCCCGTTGAACAGCAGTACGTCGTCCTTGTACCAGCAGAGCTGACGACAAAGGGCCAATGGGGAAAGTTGTTGTCACAAAATGGAAATGCCTTGGGTGGCGGTCCACTGCCGCACCAGTAGAGGGAGCACTGCATGCGGGCGGTCAGTCCGGAGACGAGCGAAAGCGAGGCGGAAGAGGAGGACAGCAACTGGGCCGAGTGGGGGGCATAGGAGGTGGCGGAGAGGAGTGCAGGCAGGGAAAAGAAGAACAGCGCCAGGAGGGGACCGGACATTTTTCCGAAACCATGGAAAAGGAGTTGTGAGAAGCAAAGGTCATATTCGCATGAGAGATGGGACAGTGGGCGGGTTTCCACGGAGAGGGGCAAATTTTAAAAGTTTCATTTGTAGCAGACTTTGTTGTTTTGGGAAAAGTAAAATTTGAAGAGTAGGAAAACAAAGTGTGCGAACGCGGGTATGCGGGGCGGCTGAATCAGCGCCGAATATGCAGCCATCAGTCAGTGGCTGATCGCCGCGCAATCCAATTCTTTCCGTTTGTCTCCTTCCCTGCAATTAATTTTGTCGCGGTTGATCAATTTTGCGCAGGCAGTCTTCCTCCCTCCCGCCAGTCCTTGAACTTAAAAACGGCGGAAGAACGGTTGGTTGACGCTCCCCTCTTAACAGCAACGCAATAATCCCGGCGGTCGCAAATCAAACGGCTAGGCCAGAAAAAGTTTTCTTCGTCCCGACATAAGGGAAGTATTTTTTCTGTTTTGGTTTTCAGTGATAAAGGTGAGTGATCGGTGCTCGGCGGCAGAGCCTTCAATCTGTGGTCTGCCCCCCCCCCTTCACATTCACAGCACTCCCGTCCCAGCTTGGCTTGTTTTTCGGCGCCTTCTCACCATTTCTGCCCTCTTGTCGAGTGTGCACAACAATGAAAAATGAATGAAGAAGCGGCCCAATGATGGCGGCGTCGTCCCGGAGGAACATGGGGGAGGGAGCTGGCGCCCCAATTCTCCCGTCAAAAATTGGAGAGTGCCGAAAGGAAGGAAGGGGCCGAGCGGGACCCCCTCCCCTCCCCCAAACACAGCTCCACCAATTCTTGTGCCCCTCGGCCGTCTCTTCACTTTTTGCTTTTTCCCTGGCGTGTTCCGGTCCGCCATTTGCCGGCGCCGGAACCACAGCTTTGGTCGGTCCGCCTTCCGCCTGGCCTCGGCACTCAAATTCGGCGAATTCACCAGTTGGACACAGGCCACAAACAGTGCCGCCACCAAATGGCCGCCAGTCTCGAGGCCACATTTGCAGTGGCCTTGGCACTGCTAATCGCCGCAACTGGCTGCACGCGCACAACACACTCGACAGCCAGTCAGTGGTTTCTTCTCTCGACGGGCCATCATTGTTTCGGCCAACCCTCGCTTTCAGCCTCGCCGCTTTGGGAGTGGGAACCGCCGGAGGCGCTGGAGCGGGGGGAGGGCGAGACCGCGGACGTGCACTGTCCGGCAGAGGGCAGGCCGCCGCCCGTGGTTCGGTGGTCATTCAACGCGATCCCGTTCCACGAGTGGCCCGAGGACGGGCGGCGCATCCTTCTGGACGGAGGCCGTCTGCTTCGCATCAGGGAGCTGAACGTATTAGAAAACGGAATCTGCCCCAGAAGCGATTAGCCAGAGATCAATTCAAAACGTTCTCAATCGATTAGCCCCGATAATTCGTCTAAGTGGGAGTAACGCTTATTCATCTCTCCCTGACCGGATTCCAACGGACCTTCCATTCCCCGGACAATTTCACTTTGAAGCGGGACTCGGACACCGGCCTCTACCAGTGCAACGCCACCAACCTGTTGGGGAGCGTCGCTGCCGCAACGTTTCTCAACGTGCAAGGCAAATCCCCCAATCTGGTCCGCCGCTAAATCTTCGCGTTGTTGTTTCAGCGTTCGCCCCCCGATTCCGGCACAGTGCGAACCGGGTGTGGAAGGTGTTGCGCAACTCTGTGTTGGACGTGAACTGCGACGTAGAGGCCGCTCCGAAAGCCAACGTGCGCTGGGTGGACGCAAATGACTCGGCCATCGTGGCGGTGCCGGGCAAATTGGAGGTACGGGGGGGGGACAACGGTGCAGACTGACTGGGCAACCGCTGGAACAGTTCCTGGCCAACCACACGTTGCGGCTGCACGACGTGTCGAGCGCGGACGACGGCTTCTACTACTGCAACGTGAGCAACAAGTATGGGCTGGCGGACATTCTGTCTCTCTAATCCACTCTCCAACTGATTCCCGATTCGGCATCAACCGGGCCATGAACCGACTGGAGGTGTTCAGTGAGTGCACTCGGCGCCACAAAGCAGTCCACCTCTCCCCTCTTCCAAGACCCGACCTATTTGGCCGAAGTGCCGCATCCGCCCCAGCTGGCCGTGGACGCGTTCGACTCGCTGGAGCTGCGCTGTCGAGCGATGGCCGACCCGCGACTGTCGGTGGAGTACGTGTGGACGCACAATGGGCGCGCCATCGGCGACAACGGCACGCGACGAGAACAGTGAGGGAGGAGGGAGGGCACTCAGTCCAGAATTCGTCTCTCCGCAGGGACGGCTCGAGTGTGCTCAGACTGGACTACTTGCGCGGTCGCGTCTCGGGGCGCATTGAGTGCGCCGCAGTAACTGACGTGGACGTGAAGTCGTCCGCCATGGAGCTGCTGGTCCGCGGTAACGAGATGGGAAAGAACAACTCCCACTCGAACACTTTGGAATTCGAGTGAAAGGACGTCAATCCTTATTTGTTAATGGGGATTCATCAACAACCGGAATGCATTTTTGATCGATACCCACTCATGAAGTCCGCCGAATTCTGAAGTCCGTTTGTCCCCCGAAGATGTGCCCGAGCCGCCAGAACTGCTGCGCGTCGACTGCTCGTCGGGGCAGCACGCACTGGTCGTGTGGCGACGCCCCGACGAGCACGGCTCCCCGCTCACGCATTTCACGGTGGACGCACTGGGCGGGGCGGGCAGGGAGGCCGCCTGGGAGACGGTCTGGGAGGAGAGGCTGGACGCGTCGGCAGAGACCAAGGCCACCGGCCGCAGGGAGCTCTACAAGACGGCGATCCCCTTGGCGCCCTGGGTGGGAGGTGGGCCCAGTCTCCGCAACCAGGTCGCTCAGGTGAACTACACGTTCCGCATGTTCGCGCACAACGCGCACGGGGCCAGCGAGCCGGCGCTGTCCCTCGCTTCTTCGCCCGCGTGTCTGAGCCCTCCGGACGTGCCGTTCACGAATCCGAGGGACGTGCGTGCCCAGGGCACGGAGCCGGACAACCTGGTGGTGCGCTGGACGCCCCTTCCGCGCAGCCAGTGGAACGCACCCGGACTCAGGTATTTGGTGCGCTACCGCCGCAAGCAGGACGACGGACGGCCCAGCGAGTGGCGCGAATTCTTCGTAGAAGACCCGTTCAGTGTCAGTCGGGAATTGTTGAAGCTCGGGAGTATTTTGTTGCACTCCAGAACCAGACGGTGATCCGGGAGCAGCCCACGTTCCGCCCCTACTTCGTGCAAGTGCGCGCCGTCAACTCGGCAAGAGCCACCATCCCAGCCTCCCGCCCAACGGCCATTGCCTCATTTAGCGTGGCTTCTCCGCTGTCGAGCCGCCCACCGTGCTGGGCTGGTCCGGCGAGGACGGTGCCACCCTCCACCGCATTTGGACCTCCCTCCCAATCCCCCGTCTTGCAGTGCCGCTGCTGGCGCCGAAGGGACTGCGCCTGGCTGCGCACCGCAACCACTCAGCGGTCACACTGCAGGTTCAAATAAAATAACAATGCCAATAAATAAATACATTATGCCAATTCAAATAAAATACATAATGCCAATTCAAATGCATCCCACTGCACAGTGGGAGCCTGTGCCCGCGGACTCGGTGCGCGGCCATTTCCGCGGTTACCGCGTCGACCACTGGCCTGCCAGTCGGCCCTTTCTGGTCTCGTCGCTGCTGGCCCCGAATGCCAGTGCCACTGTCGGGGGACTGCACGCGCTGCAAGAGTACGTCGCAAAGGTGCACGTGCTGAACGAGCAGCACGAGAGCGAGCCGAGCGACTTGCTCCAGTTCCGCACCAGAGAGGGCAGTCAGTGGACCAACGGATTTGCCTTCTGCCCCTTCTGCCCCACCGCAACCATTCACCCAATTCTTTTCAGCGCCCTCCAAAGTGCACAACTTGCGCGTGTACGCAGTTGGCGCGCGTTCGGTGCTCGCCACGTGGGAGCCACCGCTGCACCCGAACGGCCATCTGCGCGGCTACTTCCTCAACTTCGAGAACCTGACCTCGGGGCTGGTCGAGGAGACGTTCGTGCTGCACAGGCAGTTGTTCTACCTGCACGAGCTGCTGTGGGCGGACACGCCGCTGCGGGTGGCCGTGTGGGCGGAGACCGGCGGAGGAGAAGGTCCCCCCGCCCCGCCCCTTGAGCGATTCCACCGCCCCATTCCAGGCCCCAAGACGTGGCGGCACACGCGCACCTGGCCGAACAGAGGCAAGCCGGAACCGTCCCCGGGTCAACAATCCCCGCCCGCCCAGATCCGGACTCGCCGCTGTTCTCGGTCCGCTCCGTGTCCCCGTCCCTGCTGCGCATCCACTGGCTCCCCTCCGGCAACGGCTCCCACTGGCGCATGTCCGGCTCCTCGTTCCTGGTCAACTACACCAAGGACGGTTGTGACTTGGAGGAGGGAACGATGGTTCATTCCTCCATGGGCCCAGCTCAGGCTCCGACCAGTGGACGCTGAGTGAGGCAGTGGTGCTGCCGCAGACTGTACTCGAACTGCGCTCCCTGGAAGAGGGCGCCGACTACACGCTGGTCGGCGTCGCCAGGGAGGGCCCACGCCTCCGGCACTCCAGGCCGCTCAGCATCCGCACCGAGTCCAGCCGCGTGCTGCCCCCGTTCAGCCAGGGTCAGCGACGTCTGGGTCGTCGCGGATCGGCCCCTTCCCCGTTTGCAGAGCGCCTCCGCAGCGCCGCCTGGTTCCTGGCGGTGCTGGTCGCGTCGCTGCTGACTTTGGCGCTGGTCGGCGCCATGTGCCTGCTGGCTCAGCGCAGCGCCCTCCACCCGAGCGGACTGGCCGCGCTGCGGCTGCGCGAAAAGCGCTTCGGCCCTGCGTTCCGGTACTCGCCGACGGCGGAGAGCGAGCTGGAGTGGATGGCCGAGGGCGGAGAGACGCACCGCCGCTTCCTGCTGGACGCGCAGAAAAAGATGGGCGGGCAAAAGGCAGAAGCGGAAGAGCAAAGGAAGGAAACGCCAGCTGAGGGCACGTGATCGAGGAGACAATGTCCGCCAGGCTGTCCGTCCCAATTCCCATACAATAAATTGCGCCGCTTCTCGACGGTCGACTTGGACAATGCTTTGCAGAGGCTTTTAGGTCAACACGGAATAAAGGCAAAGGCGCTAGCCGTCTCGGCTGTCACATCTTGTAGTAGTTCTCCACGGGTCGGTGGCCCCCGTTGCGGAGCAGGTGCGGCTGCACCCTGGAGAGGGTTCTTTCAATTCGGTCCGCTGGCGGCAACTTGCCAGAACGGACTCCCCGGGACGTGTCTGTCGCCGTACTTGACGAACACTTGCACCGCGGCCGTCGGGGCATGGACCACGTAGGACACCTGTGGACGTGGACGACCATTTGCCGAACGGGGGACTGGACTCACCGCGTACTTGTTCCCGCCCGCGTGTCGAACGTTCACTTCCTGCGCTGGCCCCTTCGATGTGACGACGGCCACGAACAGCGAGTCGGCGCCTGCGGGATGGGGAGGGAATCCCGCGGATCTGCACCCGTCCGACCTGTTCGGGACGCGTCCACCTGGAAGTGGGCTGGAGTGCCTGGCACGAACTGCGCCAGCCCCTCCCCGCCCGCGTCCACCTGGCTGGCGTCGGCGCTGAGCGGCCGCACCGCCCGCTCCAGTTCCAGCCCGGGCAACTCCTGGGAGCGCGACAATTGATGGATGAGGCCGTTATGGCAGTCTGGAACTTGTGGGATTGCGACGGAGAAAACTGACGCACACCCAAAAATCTCTCTGGCGTCGCTATCTCCGCCCGATGGGCGCCAACCCGCTCCAACTCGCCTCCCGCACTCGTGGCCTTCACTGCCGCGTCAAATCCATTGGTTTGGCTCTTATCGACCGGCGAAACGGACGTGGGAAGAGCTGAAAGTGTGCGCACTCGTCCAGCTGGATTGGCAATTCCCTCCTACGAGTGCTGCTGGCGTCACTCGGCAGAACGAGCAGCACAAGCGGACTGCCGGGGATGTGCCTCTTCGCGTACCGGATGCTGACCAAGTGCTGCAAGCAAATAGTAAATGGCGGTGGCCAGCTGGCCTCCGGAAACGGACCTGGCCGAGTGTCGCCGGCGTGTAGCAGCAAGTGACCGTGCCGTGCTCATCGCGCTCGGAGCCCGCCTCGAGGACCACTTCCCGACCGTCAGGGTCGGCCACCTGCAGGCAAATGCGGCGGGACAGGCAAGGGGAGGGGAGGGAGCCAACCACAACGTCCAGCTGGTGGTGGTCCGCCACATTGGCCACTTGGAAGCGGCGCCTTTCCCCGGGCGCCACCGCGTCCAGTCCTCGCACCTGGGGCGCCGGGATGACGTGCACGAGTGCACTCTCCACCGGCAGCCGCACCTCTGACCCCGCCTCTTCGTCACGGGACAGAGCGAACACATCGATCTGAAGCGAATGGGGCAGGGCAAGGAACTGGGCGCACCTTGTGTTCGCCGACCAGCCCCGGCACGTAGGTGACCTCGAACAAGGGACAGGTCCCGTCCTGGCCCTTCGGGCGCACCTCCAGCGCGTGCACGGGCTGTCCACGCGGGTCCCAGATCTGGACCGAGGGGCGCAGCTGCTCCCGCTCCAGCTCAATGCCGAATGTGCTGGGCACGCCCTGCAAGGGTCCGCGCTCCAGACCGGAGACGAGGCCGAGCAGCTGCGGCTGGGCGCGCGGAAACTGCGCCAGATAGGTCATCACACTCTTCTCGTCCACGTCGGCGTTGCACAGCTCCTCGGCCGTTATCAGCTGCAATGCCGCATTGGGTGACTCCTTCTCCGGGGATTGCCTTCTCCACTCCGAGTGCCTCCTCCGCAGCATGGGTCGCCCTTTGCGTGTTCCCGAGCGCGTCCCTCGCGTCCCATTGGCGCCACTCTCCGAACTTCCCGTCCAGACACGCGTCCACCAGAGCCCCCAGCGCGATCCCGTCGTTCCAGCTGGACGTGAAGTTGCCGATCTGGTGCTGGGGCAGTTTGTTCTGGATCCAGGCGAGCAGACGCTGCTTCGGACTGGGACTGGCCCCGCCCTTGGCGGGCGCCGACTCCTGCTGGGGCGGGGCCGCCTGGTCCTGGGCTGGCGCCGACGACAGCGAGTAGTGCAGAATCAGCGTCCAGACCAGACCCATGATCAGCTTCAGGTTCTCGTCGACAATGTGCGAACTGTCTGAACGCAGCAACAACCGACTCCCCTCCTCCGAACGGACGAAGCCCACCGATGTTCACGATTTTGATGTTCTCCTCCTTCTGCAGAAAGGTGAGCGCCAGCGAAATGTTGTCCAATTTCTGGGTGCGCATCACCGGTTTGCGGTTGAAGCGCGGCAACGCGCGTCCGGACAGCACTTCGGCCAGCCGGATGAGGTGGATGCCGTCCGCGAAGTCGGCGGCCTGCAATCGGGAGTGGGGCATTGGGACTTTGGATTCGGAGGCCAGACCAGGTTCTCGACGTGCGGAGCCCCCGACGCACTCTTCAGGTGCTGGTTCACCCAGCGCGTGAACGTGTTCTGCTGGATCTGTTTCCATCGGTCGTCGCGCAGCAGCTTGACCTCCACCGTTGGCGAAGGGCCGTTCCCGTTTGTGATGGTCGCCATTTGCAAGCAATTCCTGATTAATGGCAGAAATCCGAAAAAAGAATTTTTTACTACAATTACGAGAGAAGAACAAGAATCGCTAAATTCTGTTTGGTCTCAGGCTTTGCGTTCGTAGGCCGGGAAATAAATTCAATTGCCATTCGGCAAATGTCGACCAGGGGAGACTAGCGACGTGACTAATAACGGGTTGGCCTCTGTGCTCAAAAATGGCTTTGCTGAATCAGCAACATCGGTTATTCGCGAACAATTAGAGCACAAAGTGTGGGGCAATTGGACTGCTGAATTATTAAATCGGGATTCTGCCAGGTTTGTTGGTTTGCTTTCTCCGTACTCAAAAGATCAGTTTTGCCGGAAAATGAGAAAAAGCCATATCAAAAAAGGCAATTCTTTGGGATTGCACGTTCCCGGGAACCAAGAAAACGTCGAATCTGCCTGGATTGCTCACTGTGTGGGATCTGCTTCCCCCGTTGGGTCTGTCTATCGATCGGACGCTTTCCCGCTATCAGCGGCGACAAAAGCGGCGCAAATCAATCCGCAAAACAGCCAACAGCCGTTTAGACGACCCAAATTGCGCTGAAACCCGAACAAGGCGACGGGAAGGAACAGAAATGGTTGGGTGAGAACTTGAAAAATTGAACTGTTCGACGCTAACGAAAACTGACGGACGGGTGGCAATAAATAGGGGGCAGTTTGGACAGAAACGCAAATCGCTCCTCAGGCGCTCTTCTGCGTCCCCGTCTTCCACAGCACCTCGGCCGCAATGTCGGCCACCCGGCGCAACTGCTCGATGGTCAGGCGGAATCCGGTGAAGTAGTCGTCCACCTGGGTTCAGAAAAGAGAACGGACGGTTGTCCCTGTGCGGGTGGTTATGAGCCCCGACCATGTAGGGGATGTGGTTGTCGGCGCAGAACTGCTTGACCAGGGGCATCACTCTGTGCAGGTTGTGTCTGGGCATGGTCGGAAACAGGTGGTGCTCGATCTGGTAGTTCAGGCCGCCCCACAGCCAGTCCACCAGCGGGCCCGGACGCATGTTGCGCGTGGTGTACAGCTGCAGGCACGCGTAGTTGCCCAGGATGGGGTCGTCGTCTGGGCGGTGGGAGGGTGGGTGAGCAAAGGGAAAATGGCCTACGCGGGAACTTGTCGGTGGAGTAGTGGTTGTAGGTGACCACGTGGGCGATCAGGAACCCGGCGGAGAGCTGGGAGAGCAGAAAGTACTGCATGGCCGTCTGAAGGCGCAAAAGGTCGGCCGAAAGGGTCTGGGGCTGACCGCGACGTCCGGCAGGAAGCAGTACTGGGCGAGCACGAGGGCCCAGTGCACCAACAGAGTGCCCTGCTCGATCCAGGCCCGCTGGCGGTGCACCTCGTAGAAGGAGCGGCGCATCTGGGCAGCGAACTGGACGGACTGGAGCAGCCAGGAGAGCCGCAGCAGTGGCAGGGCCAGCGCCCAGTACAGGTGCTGGAAGGGCAGCAGGCGGGCCCACAGCGAGCCCGGCTCCACGTTCTGCGGAGGGGAGCCGAATGCTGCGGGAACCGGAGGGGCCGACCTTGAGCTGAGTGCCGATGGTGGCCCACAGCGGCAGCAGGTCCAAGTCTCCGTCCCGGCCGTCCACGTTGGTGGCGGCGTGGTGCACGTTGTGCTGCTCCTTCCAGCCGCCCAGGGAGAAGCCCTGCAGCACGTTTCCGCACACGTACCCGCACACGTCGTTCCACCAGCGCGCCCGAAAGTGCTGGTGGTGACCGTACTGGGAGCAAACAACGGAACAGTTTGGTTCGAGAAAACACAATTTTGGGGTTCTTCCGTCCGATTCCACATTTTGGGCCCACCTCGTGGATCATCCAGCCCAGCTGCTGCCAGGCCAGCCCCATCACGAGGGCGGATGCAACGAACAGTTCGCGCGTCTGCAGGAACAGCGCCAACGCGATCAGCGCAATCTGGGCGGGAAGGGATTATTCGAGTCCAGAGCCGTGTGCGGCATTCGAGACTGGCCCACCGCTTCGGTGAATTTGCGCGCGAAATAGTTGTTGCGCGCATTCAGAAGACCCAGCTCGCGCACTCGCACCCGCAAACGCACAAAGGACTGGCACACCTGTGGAAAGCCGCATTTATTGTATTAAACGGCTATCTTCTGCTCGGCCCCCAATGATTTGATTGTGTCGCTTTTACTTGCCTTTTCGTTCTTTTGCGCGCTCATCTCGAAACGGCCCATGTTGACGTTGGCCAGCTTGCGCTCCATTTCCCGCTCCTCTTGCGCGCGTTCCGATCGCCCATTTTGGCGGTCCGTCGCTCCGTTCTTCTCCCGATTCCCCTCCCCGTCCCCAGACATTGCCTCGGCTGTCTGCTTGTCCCTGTGCTCGCCCAGCCACTTGTAGGCGCGCTTGGAACCCGCGTGGAAGGCGTGGAAACTGCACAATGGCCGATTTTAAAGGGTTCCAAATCGCAACTGGGGTTCCGTCACTCACACACTGCTGGCCTCCCTGTCGCGGTAGGCGAGCATCGCTCCGCCACCCGGGTGCGCGCGCAGCTATTAAATTAAATAACCTGGTTGTATAAATAAAACCCTTTTAAAGATAGCATGGCTTAGTTTTGTGGTCGATGCTATGAAGAATGGAAAGTGGCAATCGGCACTCCGTCCACTTCCATCATATTTATGTATGTGAAGGGTGAAATTTATTTATTTTTTTATCTTAATTGTTACAAGGTGGGAGAAGAATGCGAGGAGAGTGCGAGCAAAGGGGTGGATTGGCGTACAAGATGTGAACCGGGAAGCTGGGAGCGCTGCAGAGACAAAAGTAGCGGGATTGAAAGGCCAGTTGACTGACTCATGGCAGACCTTTTTTGAATGATGACAGAAGAATACCTATGTAACTATTTTTATCTCATTTATGTGCCATCTATTCCGCATTCCAAATTCCGAAAAATGTGTCGCTCTCTCTCCATTTACTCTAGGGTTGTCAAACGGTAAATTTACCGGTAAAAAATGATTTTTTACCGCCCCTTATAGGATCGGTAAAAAATAAAATTCACTTCT
>VAHH01000824.1:0-19535 GCA_013357305.1 Radopholus similis | reverse complement strand
GTTTCGACGGAATTTCCGTTAAAACCAGTTTCGACTAGTTAAAACCAGTTTCGACGGATTTCCAGTTTCGACGCCAACATATGTATGGTGTTCCACAATCGTGCCAACATGGATTAAAATTTAAAATGTGCAAAGAATGATTCAGAAATTACTTGTTTTTTACTATAGGTTTGTGCTGGAAAGCGGAGTGTGGACCAAGAGGCGAGTACCCGAGTGTGGCTCATGGGGGGAAGAGACGAGAGACGTGCTTTTTTCGGACCAACACAAACACAAACGACATGCCTTGTGGAAGAAGAGAAGTTCTTCCTTCTCAGGGGCATTTTCAGCAATGGAGGAAAGGAAAGGAGATTCCGCGAGATTTTTTTTGGGCGAAAGGATGCCAAAAAGCAAGGGTTGGGCCGAACCACCGAAACTCAACTAACTTTTCCTTAAATTTTCAAATTTCAATCGATCATTTTTGGATTGCATAAATGTGCATTCGAGATTCGGCTCAACTCTGAGACACAACGTTAGGAGAAATTGGGGCCGCTTGGGTTGGACAAAGCGTGTACGGGACGCAACAGAAGCGGACAACAAGGCTGCGCCGAACATTTTAAAAAGTCGAACATTCGAAAAAAGGTTCGAATGATGATATTCGAAAAAAGTTCGAACATCGGGCAAAAAGGTTCAAGAGTTCGAACATCGAACGCTCGACGCAGCCCTGACGGACAATTTGTTTGTGTTCTGGGATTCGGAAAGCGACGAAAAACGGCCGCCGTCTATTCTTCGATTGGTCGGTGCGCATCAGGCGTCGCCGAACTCTTGGAAGCGCCCGTACGGGTTGACCGCCGCCGCGCCGCTGGTGCCGCCGTTCAGCTGCTGGTAGTTGCCGGAGGAGGGACCGCCACGGACGCCGCTGCCGCCGTTTCTGCAACAAATGGGGCAAATGGTTCAGGCGCTCAAAGCTCCACTGGGGCAATGTAATTTTTATAGGCGCCGAATTCAACTTTTGTTGTTCAATCAAAAATTTAACGAAAAATGTCAATTCGATTGATTTTCAAAATTTTAATGCATTCACATTGGTTTCCATTGCTCAGATTAACAACAAGCTGATTTTTGAATTTGGTGCCAAAACGAGTTCGATAAAATCTAAATTTTTGTATTTGTGGCCAAAATTTGCAAAAAAGGGGAAGGAATTCAGCAAAAAAGAAGCGAATGGAGTGAAAAACTGGAAAAGAGCGGAAAACGCCAAACGCACTTCAAAGCGCCACCACAACACAAGACTCAAAAGGGGGTGTGCCACTGCACCCAGTTCGGGCTCCATTTGGCCATTTGGCGATGTGTTCAGTTCACCTGGTGAGGGTGCCCAGGCGGAGGGTTCCGCCGGCCGGCGGGGCGGTCGCATGTGCCGCGTTGTGGGCCAGCATTTGGCGCTGCCAGCTGGGCGGCGCCTCCAGCGTGTCCATTTGCAAGTTTGTGCCGTTCGGAGTGCCGCCGTTGCTGAAAGGGCACACCACAACGGTCACATTTGGACAAGAGAGACGGCGACTAGAGAGAGGCAATCGAAATTGGAAAAAGGTCCACCACCACAAAGGACAAAAACGGCAACAAACGCTGCACAATTGGTCCGCGGAAAGCCGTAAGCAAAACAGGGAGAAATTTAGTGCCTGAATTTTTGGGCAAGATTCATTTTTCTCCAGCAGGTAAATTTTGTCCAAAAATATGCCTAGGTCAAAGTTTTCTGTCTAATTCTGGACCCATTCATTGATTCTTTAAACTATAGCAATTTTGAAGGTCTTATAATTCCAAAAATTTTGGGTCCTAATAGACACTTGTGATGGCCAAAACCACGTGTAAATTATGGACCCAAAGACCCCTAATATGTACACCATGCACATGTGAATCAAGAGCTGTGTCGAACATTCAATGTTCGAATTTTTGTTAGGTATTTGAACTTTTTGAAATGTTCGGCAGAACCCTGATAAGAATGTTGAAGAATATAAATCGTAAAATGGCTGAAACACGAAACTTGGAAGTTATTGTGATGAGAGATGAGTTTCAAGAGGTGGCACTCGAGCGAGGAGAGATTGGGAAAGGGGCGACAAAACGAATTGTGTGGAATGAACGTGTTAACGGTTAATCAAACAAATATAGATGGGGAGATGAACCAGTCTGGGGCTTACGGCATTCGGTCGCCGCCCTCTGCGGCCGACGTGCTGGCCAGGTGCTGGCGCGCGCGCGGGTTGAAGATGTTCGTGTCGTAGATGTTGTCCGGCATCGCGTCGTGGCAGCGCGGCGAGAACTGGTCCTCCTCGCCCACCTCCAGGTAGTCGCTCGGACTGCAACCAACGGGGATGGCATTTTCGGCGGGAAGAAGGCATTTGGGTGCGGTGGATTTGTTCATGAGCTCCCAATGCATTTATCCAAATGACACTTCATCAGCCCGGATTTAGACATTCTTACAACCAAATTGATCGGCCTTGTTCAATCAATATGCTTAGTCAATCCACATATATTTAATTGAGAGCGAACCCCAACCAAAAGAGGTAAAACTACACGTTCTTTTAGTCAATAGAATAATCTTAATATAAGCTAACTTTAATTAAATAACACGAAAATTTTGAAGTTCATTTACCAACAAGGCTATAATATACTAAGAGATTAACATTCAAAATGGAAAAAAGTCCAAATAAGTTAAGCTCGCATTGAATATGTTCAGAAGTGTCATTTGTCATTTCAAATTTTGAATGGGCAGGGGTGGGGTTGTTTGCCTTTTGTCCGACTTACAGGCGCGTGAAGATGTACCAGGACTTGGAGACCAGGATCAACAGCACGAAGAGCGCCAGCCCGAGCAACAGTAGTGCAACCGCAATCAGCGCTGAGCCAACACTAAAAATATACAAAAGTAGTGATTGATCGAGAAAATTTGAATATGGGAAGATAGTTTCTAAACCTGGCTGTTTAATACTGCTAGAACAAGACGTAAAAGCGTTCATGTACTACTTGAATAGGTAATTTGAAAATAGAAGCTGAACTCAGTTTCATAAAAATTCCTTTTTTTGAAGTTGAAGAACGGGCCTTGTCGAATTTTTTAGAAATTTGGTCCAAGTTCAAGCAGTACATTGAACTGTTTCATAAAATTGGAGTTCAGTTTCCATTTGAACCTTTTAACTAAAATATTTATTTTATTGTGCAATTTGGATTATCTATAAGCCAGGGAACTTGGGGGTCCATCTAATAGTTCAAGCAGTACATGTAAGGAAATGCTCAAATAAATTGAATTTGGCGGAAGGGCCGATTCTATGTTCTATTCAAATGCAAAGCAAACGCACAATCCACGTCGGCAGAATCCGTCGCGCATGGCGGCCGCGTCCGTGTGCAGTGCCCCGCACTGCAGGGTCGTCTGCAGCGCGCCGAAAGTGCGCGCCGATTGGACGCATTGCACGGCCACCTGCTCGGTCAGTGCCTGCAGATCGGCGGACCCATCGAAGATGCGCGTCAGCTGCATCTCCAGCTTGTGCTGGACGCCCGACTCCTCGTCGGCCAGCTCGCCGATCAGGCCAAGCGGCAGTGCGCCCGGTGTGGCCTGGAATGGCACAACATGCACAAATGGCTTCACATTTGATTGTCAGTTCAGCGCCAGATTTTTATCTCTCGAACGAAGGCACCCGAGACAATGATTCGGGAGGTATCATTTGATAGCTAATGTTTAATGCTATCTGAGAAAAAGTTTTGGACTCGATTGATCGAATAGCTACTGAGGCTGTGACCAAAAAAACTTGCCAAAAATTGTCCCAAAAAGTGTTCAAGCTCATTCAAAAGATCATTATTCAAAAAATGATCAGCCAATTTGAATAAACACTTTTTGCCTAAATAGCCCACATTATTATACTTGGCTATCGAATGAGATTATGAACATTGCTTAATTCTCGTACCAAATGTGAATACTTCTAAGCCCAAAGTGTAGTCAATCGTTGACATTTTAGCCCAAGTAAATGCAAGCCTAAGCCTAGAGCCCAAACCTATTAAGGCTTAAGATTTAAGCCTATTTCTAGGCTATATTGTAGCCAAGTTTATTTAAGAAAATCTTACATTTAATGCCCATTTTCCGCCCACGGCCTTCCCCTAGGCCCCTCTCTACCTGTGCGCCCTCGTCACACTCGGTGTAGAAGTGGAGCACGTCGATAAGTTCGTCGTTGACGCGCGCGCGCAGGAAGGGCCGTCCGTCGGCGCAGAAGTCGGCGAACGCCACCGTGAGCGGGAAGGCGGCGGAGAAGAGCAGCCAGGCGACCAGGAAGATGACCAGGCCCAGCCCCGAGAAGATGACGGCGCCCTTGCGCGACTGGCGACAGAACGCCACCACGCCGGCGAACAGCACCGCGCACATGATCAGCGCCAGCAGCAGGCACAGCAGCCATCTGAAGGCACAAAAGTGGTCACGTTTGGACACCAAAAAACAGGGAGAAAATATTAATATTTTGGCGAAGAAATAAATTTATTATTAAATTGGCGAGCCATTTCTTTTGCCGAAAACATTTGGCCAATAGAAGAAATAGCGTGAATTGTGCGAATCGATAATAGACACTTTTGGCTTTATACTTTATAATAAAAAATAAACTCAATATAATTGTTTGGCTTAATGAAAATTCTTGGAAAACAATTCATTCATGTTTCTATGCGTTCCACGTCCCATCCATGTTTGTGGCACTTGGTTGTGTTTTGGTTTTTGGCTCCCGCAAAGTTTCAAAGTGGGCACAAAGATGAACATAAAATGTGTACGGGAGTGAATTGGTCGCAATTTGCTCTCTGTGAACTGGCCGCGATGGACCTTTTGGACCGCATGTTTGGACCCATTGAGCCCTTTTGGACCAACCAACGAGTCCAAATCCAAACCAACGAGTCCAACGGAGAGTCCGTTGGGTCCGTGCACGCGACCAACCAGTCCATCAGTCAGTCCAGAGTCCACATTTGGGTTTTTGGTCGCGCCACAGACCAATCTCTGCTTTTTGGCATATCCAAAAAATTGTATTTTTGTCTCTGATGGACCTTACAACATATGTTTATCGCGATTAAACAAATGTCTTCTTTTCCGTATTATTATTATTTTTATTTGCTTTCCAAAATCAAATTCTGCCCTTTTGGGACCAACCTCTCGAACTCGACGCGTTCGCCCTTGCGCCGGGCACTCTCCAGGAAGTGGGCGTCCGCCAGAATGGCCATCGTGCGGCCCAGCCGCTGCTTCATCTCGTCCACTTTGTCCGACAGCGCCGTCAACAGGGCGTCTACCTCGCGAATTTGCTGAAAGCCAGGTTATTGTACTGCTTAAACTTGATGACACGAGACTATTTTGGTTGTTGTACTGCTTGAACATGAGGCATCGATTTTTGACATTTTGGAGGTGTGAGCGCAGTTTCACGCGAACTCCTTTTTGCGCATCAAAGTCTATCTAGTTCAAGCAGTACAGACAAGTAAATTTAAATCTCATAATTGACGCCAGGCGACACAAGCGCAAAAAATGAAAGTAGGTAGGCCATTTCTTGGCCGAACTGCTCGAACTCGACAGTTGAGATCCCCCAACTGCTTGAACACGAGGCCATCAAGTCCGAGCAGTGTTTGTGCATATTCGGCGTTTCATTTGCTCACCGCCGTCTGGTTGGTGGCGTCCTTGCTCCTGCGCTCAATCAGCACAGTCAGCTCGTCGATGTGGCGCGACATTGTCCACTGGGTTTGGTTGAGTTGTTGTGCGCGTGCACTGGCGCGTCGGAATGCGTCGCTCAAGTGAGAGAGGCCGTTGGCCGCTCCGCTGACGCTCTTGTTCAGGTGCTCGTTGCCTGCAAATGTGGGACAAATATTGGCAAACGTTTATGATAATAAGACTGTAGTATGCCTAAATCTTGGTGACAAGATCTGCATAATTTTGCAAAAAGTCTTGGTAAGATGCACATTGTTCATTGGTCGGATTTGGTTAAAGTACTATCAAATCGTACAACCGAATAGATTCGTCATCACTCAAAATTTGTTCTAACAAGACTGACTAGAATGGCACTACGACATTTGTGAGGCAATGTTTAAGCTTAGGCTAAAGCCTGGCTTAGTTTACGATTAAGCTTAAACATGCAGCCAAGTTATTTTAGCCTATCTGGTAAGGTGCCATTGGTCTAATTAAAGTACTAAACCTTGGCAAATATTGGACAGGTTCATCACACAGATTTTTGTCTACAGATTCTGAGGACTTGGTAAAACATGTGAAGTGCAGATGGAAATTTGCGTACCGAACAGACAGACGCCCATCAGCGCGAAGCAGAACACGCTGCACAGGAACAGGGCACACGACAGGCGCCCAATGTGGCGACGCGACGCCGCGCGGTTGGGGCCACCAGAGGAGCGGTGCGCGATGCAACCTATGCAAGTGTTGAAATCAATCATATATTTACGCATTATTGGCCGTTACATTGCGTCACCCAGACGATGACCACCGCCAGCAGGAAGAGCAGCGCCAACAAGAGCGCGAATGCGCACAGCACGACCAGCGACTGAAAAATGGGGATATTAAGTCCCACGGAGCACCGGGTCGATCGGTAGCCCGATAGGGAGGAATATGTCGAGACTTTCAGTCTTCGACTCCAATTTACCGGGATTTTGGAGAGTGACTCGAGATCTAATTCTGATTTTTAGCTTAAGCATTAACCGAGTTATGGCTCCTCAAACTGGATCAACGGCACGAGGAATGCCATAGTTTCAGAATCATGCCAAATGTACAATATTTGTCATCCTCGGCACATTTTCTCAAATCAATCAATATTTTTTGTGCCGTGTTAATTTCACATTCTGTGGAAACCAGACAATGAAGTCCCCCCCCCCCTTCGTGGCAAGCCCTTTTTCTTTTGCCCCCCATTTTAGTGCCCATTCTCTTCGCCCAGTTTTCCACCAGTGTCACCGCCCGAATGTGTGCCGCAATCCATCTTCCCACTTTTACGGGCGCCCCCCCCCCCCAAGAAGACGCGACCAGAGCACACATCTGACTGAGAATGGGCTCCTGGTTGCCCCAGATGTGTGCCCATTGGAATGTGCCCAGCGGGAATTGGCACAAGACAAATTGTTGTCGGCCCCCAACTAAAGGTTGTGCCCCCGGAGTGGTGGAGGCTGTTGCCTTTTTTGGCGGCGCATAACTCAAAAGACCCATCCGAGAGTTGTGCCGAACATCCGGTAGACCTTCAAAGGTTTCACTCTTTTCAATTTTTGGAAATGGCAAGAAAGAAAATTTTATTTCAAAGGTTGTGGTCAAAAAGAGTCTGCCTTTGTGCCAATTTCCACTGTTGGACACTCTCATGGGGGCACTGCTCAATTTTCCGTTAGTCCGTATTCGTATGTTATCCTCAATAAAAACTTAAAACATGATCAATGGGAAAGTAATTTTTCTCGAATCTGCCCAAAATGCCTATAGCTAAGCTTGCATTGGCTTAAGCTAAAATAGCCAACTTGGCTTCACATAGGCCGAGTTGACCGCGACCCGGATTTATATGCCCTACATATTTGGAACTTTTTGTGGAAACCATTTCTGTTTGTGGCTGACCTGTGCATACTCCCCATTCGGGTCCACGTCGAAAGGGTGGCTCTCGGCGTGCAGGCGTCGGAAGCGGAAGTCGAAGTGCGGGACGCGGTGCGTCCAGGCGAGCAGCCAGTCCGCGAATTGGTGCTGCTGCGCTCCGCCGCTCATCAGGAAGAATGGAGGAATGGGCAGTTTGGGTCGAAATTGGATTCGGACGCCGAAGCGGCTGAATGCGAGAGGGGACATTTGAATGGGGGATTTCGGCGAGCGGCGCCCAAACAACAATGGAGGCCGCGCAAGCGACGGACGCGTTTATCTCCTCTATCCACAGCCGCGCGCACAAATCAAAATGCGCGCAACAATCTCGGGAACAGTAAAATTGCATGTTATTATAGTCGATTGGTTACACATGTGGGAGACCAACCGAGAGATGAAGTCGCGCAGGCGCGCAGCACTCTCGTGCTCTCGAACTCTCATCCGAGATCTCGACCAGGGATGCGTGTAATTGTGGATTTTTAAAAATCCGAACGAAATCTGTAATTTAACAATCCTAAAAAACCGTCGAAATTCACGAAATCCAAAATTACGTGCATCCCTGCTCTCGAACTCTCAATAAGATATCATCGGAAAAGACAAGAAATGAAGATGAAGAGTGTTTTGGGAAGAAAAACTATTTCATTTTTAATAAATACTGCGCTTCATCGCCAAACAAAGAGCATGGACCAAGAGCAAGAAGCATTGCGAATGCTTTGCCTGGCCTTTCGCCAAGGCTCCATCTCCATGTGCGTTGGTCTGGCTCCCCAATCCTTGCGTGTGGGAAAGAGGAAAGAGCAAAGAAGAGTAGAAGAGGCGAAGATGGATTGGGATGGGAATGGGGAGGAGCGGGGAATGGGGCAAAACGCAAAATGGATGATGGGAATGGGCATTGGGCAAGTGGGATGGGATGATGTGTCTCCGGTCTCTCATCGGTCCTTTCTCCTCTGTCCTCTGCGCTGCACTCGCCCTGGTCAATTGGCTACTGGTCTCCGCCCCCCAAACCGTCTCTTTTAGTCTCTTTCCTCTCTTTCCCTTTCCTTTCTCAGCCCATAGCCCAAGAGCCCAATGCCGAACTCAAATCGATTGTTGTTCTGTTCGTCATTCTCAGTCTTCTTCCCCCTCCTCATTTTTTGCCTGTCCTCCCCAGCAAATCAATGTGGAAAAGGAAAAGAGCGAGAGCAGCAGGAGGGAAATATGGACGCCGCGCCACACATACATAAAAAAGGCGAGAACGAGAGGCAAAAAACTGTATTACGCCCGCCGCCGCCGCGGTGGCCTCTCTTGAATCTTGATCCGGCCTCTGCAGTAAAGTGAGAAGGCCAATTCAGAATTCACGTTTCAGTCTTGTTTGTGCGAAATTATGAATTGCGCGAGTTGATGCAACAAAACTAACGATTGCGACACGACAAAAGCGTGTTTGGGGCTTGGGGGGGGGGGGAGTAAAAACCGATTAAAAAGGAGGAAAATTGTAATTTTAAAACCAAAGAAATTTTAAAAATCTAAGAGGCCTAAAAACGCAATCGAGTGTATGTCGCAAAATCCATTGAATCATCAGCAGGTCATCACCGTTCATCAGTGATATGTGATATGTGATATCCAGAGGGTCGCGAGGTACGGGGATGGGAAGTGACTCACAAGCCAAACCGTTATATTACTGATTGTGATTGGGCAGATGAAGATGAGTCAGAGGCTGAAAAATGAATATTACAAAATTTGTAAAAAACCTCATTGGACATTACGACATTAGCATTAGTTACGCATTACGTACACAGAGGCTTCGGAAAACGTAACAAGAGTTGGGAAAATTGATATGCTAGATTTAGCTACTAAGATGTTTCAAATTAGTTAGTGTTTTGTTGGTGCCCGTAACTTTTGGAGTTCTGATCCGCGTGAACACGGGAGGAAAACTGCTGTTGTTGTAGGGCCGTCTCTTGGCGTCCGTGTTTGTGGTTGTGTTATTTTAAGCCGACGCACCAACACGGGATGGAGGAGGGAAAGGGAGCCAACCGACTGATAGTGCGGCTGGGGCGCCTCCCAATCAGCCGCCCGACTGACTCTCGGGCGAGCGCAAATCGATCGCTTTCCGTGATGAGGGAAGCTTTTGCCCTTCCGCTCCTCCGCCGCAGCAGAGTGTCCATCCCATTTGCCCATTGACCCGTTGGCGCTGCGATGAAAGGGGCTGAGTGGAGACACTGGACACTAGACAGTCGGAAGCTGGAGGCAGAACAACAACAATTCAATTGGGAGAACAATGATGACTGATGAGAATTGAGAATGGAGGGAGGGGCATAAAATCGGGACAAATGGAAGAGGAGGAAGACGAATTTAGTACATATTTCAAGAGAGGAGGAGGAGAAGTAGAATTTTGGGAAGGTTGCGGATCGATAAGATAAGGAATGACGACGAGGAAGTGCGGAGAGGAAAGGACGGACGAAGAAGAGTGGGATGAGGAAGGGTGTAAAGAAGATGGACAACGAAGTGTGTGAAGAAGAAGAATGCGGAAGAGTGTGTAGAAGTAGGATGAAGAAGAGAAAGACGAGGAGGTTAATTCAGGAGATGAAAAGATGGAAGAGTGATGAAGAATTAAAAAAGAGGATGAGAAGATGGAAGGAGTAATAAAAGTCTATGACGAAGAGTTAGTGATGAGGAGCTGTGAATCGATTGTTTTGCGTGATGGAGGAGGAGGAAGTAAAATAACACTTTGCCCTGCCCTTCCCTCCTTACGAGTGTCCATCCCATTTGCATTGACCCATCGGCAGGACGGAAGAATATTGAGTGGAAGGGGAAGGGGGACCAAGGAGGCCGAACAATATCCAATTGCGCGCGATGGCGCCCAACGCTGTTTGTGTTTGCGCAGCAGAGGAAAGGCCGACGGAATGGATTTGCACGAATGGGGCAAAAGGGCGCAAGGGGAAGAGGGGAAGGAAGGGCTGTTTGCGCCCGCCCGTCCGCCGGCTGCTGAGCAACAAGAAGCCAATGGGCACAGGCAAATATCGTCATATCGTCAATCTTTGTCCCATGGAATGAGGGACGAAAATCGAAAAGCATAGACATTAGACAGGCAGAAGATGAACATTGAACATGAGGATGGGAAAGGTAAATTTAGGAATGAGGATGGAGAGTGCGGTATCCTGTCAACAACAAGATTGAGGTGGCTTATATAGTGAGGGAAGCCGACAAAGGGTAGAGGATGGTGATAAGGGGATATATGTATCATGATAAGGAGAATACATCAGAGATGGGTGATAACTGATAAGAGAATATAAATATATCATGAAAAGGGAAATACCTCAAGGAGATAGCAAATTGTGGAAGTAGGAAGAGAAAAGGGATGGAAAGAGTCAATTTGGAATGGAGATGAAAAATGAGGATGAGAAGAGAAAAAATTAGAGAGGAAGAAGATGATTGAGTATTGGCATAGAATGGGGCAACGGGGAAGAAGAATGTGGGAATTGGATGAATTCGGCTAAAATTTACCAAGTGATACAACGGAGGACAACGGCTCGAATGGGGCCCAGGGTTGCGCTGACGACGGCGACCCAGTAAACAGCGTCCAAAATGCGGGGTCATAAATTTTGGGCCAGAGGAGCCAGGGAGGGGCCAATTTGAGGCCATTTTTTCTTCTTTCGTCCGCCACAGACATTTTCGTTTTGGGGGCACTAAAAAGCCCGTGTGCAATGTGCACCACATATGTGTGTATGTGTATTGGCGTCAAATTGTTGTGCTGCTGGTCGCTGCAAATCCAATTATTCCGCGGCGCGACTCAGCTGATTGCATTAAAACGGAGTCGCCGAGCAGCGCTCTCGGCTGCACAAAATTGGCATTTTGGACGATTCCAAAAATTCGACTTTTTCAAATGAATGATCCATTGGAATTATGTGAGTATGCAAATTTTTAAGCTTTATCAAAAAATTTTTTAAAAATTTGAATTAACTGCACTAATGATTTTTGGGCCCAAACAGACGGCCATTAAATGCTCGATTGGCTCAACTAATCGTTTGAGTTAAAAAATTGAAGGAAATGCAAATTCTGAAAGTGCCACGCAATTCAGGCAATTTTCAAAATGGCACAACATTGCGCGCCAAAGTGAAATTATTTTTGGAGCTCAACCGCAAAAAATCAATAATTCCCCGGTGACCCGAGTTGTACACACACATTTTCTCACATTTGCCATTCGCGTTCTTCCCACGCCGGCAGCGCCGCTAAACTCAATTTCCGCGCCCCATTGGACTTGGACAGGGGCATGTGGAACGTGCGGCTAAAAATGGGTGAAAACGGGTGAGGAGGCCAAGTAATGGAGAAGACAGGCGCAATGTGCGCTCTCTGTTGGGCAACGGCACCACACAAAATTGTTTTTCTCCGCCTGCGTGCACACATCATATTTTGGGGAGCTTTTTCGCCGGCCGCCAGTGCTCGCCTAATTGGCCACAATGGGAAAGCGAAGACATGGCGCCCCACAGCGACGGCCACAAATGCCAGCCAATCATCAATTCGGGCATTCGCGGGGTAAACTTTACGCGCGTATATGGGCCACTTTGAATTTGGCATTCTTCTGCAAACTTGTGCACTTTATACTGCTCGAACTTGATGACATGATGACCACCGAGTTCAAGACGTTCATTCAGTTAACGTTCTGCTATATGCAATTTTCGATTCCTGGGGAGTCCAACAACACCAAGAATTTGGGGCCTATCTGATCATTTCTGGACAAAGTTATGCCATGTCCGCCGTGGGCTGAACGCCTTGAACTTGCAGTCATTGCGTTTGAGGCATTTTAGAAGGTGGCATTTTGCAAATTCGAAGAGTTCTGACAAATGGCAAATTTGCATTGTGGACAAGAGTTTTTTTCCGTTTTGGGGATAGATTCCCTTAGTCTCTGGGTCTCTACGCCTGCCCTCACTCTCGACAAAATAGTTCCGCTTCCTCGGCGAGAAATGGACGCCGCGAGAGAATGATTGAGTGGGGGCAGTGGACGCGGGCGAGGGAGTGGACAGAGAGGAGTGTGACCCTCGCTTTGGGGCTCTGGACTACTGCTGCTGGATGTGACCCTTTCCCGTTGGGCGATGGAGAAGGGGCACACAGAATGGACATTTTCGGCCGCTGGGAAAGGCCACCGGCAGCCAAATGGCGGCAGCAGGAACCCGGGAATGGGGGGGGGGGGAAGCGGGAACTCGGAATCCCTTCCAGCAGACTGGGGTGAAATGGCCGCATCGTCTATACCATTAAATGAGGAGATGAGAGGAGAAGGCTGGAGAAGGAGTGGGGAGATGCGATAGGGATGTGGAAGAAAAACGGGAAAAGGAAGAAGTTAAGATGAGATGAGATTAATGGGACGAGAAAATGCCGAGGAAGAGATGATCGCTGGGACTGGGAGTTGGTCGAGATCAAGAAATTTGCTTTTGAGCCGAAGGAACGAGAAAAAGTAAAAGATGAAGAATGATAGTTGAGAGGAGCGGATGGATCTGCGCAACTTCTGCCCGGGGATGGGGATGAGCTGTGAAGAGTGAACGGTGAACAGTGAAAGAATGGACGACTTTGAGGGAATAGGACAAACTATCTACTGACAAATTATCTACCCAACCCAAATGGACAAACTATCTACTTGTAAAATTATCTACCCAATTCAAGTGGACAATTATCTACCAAATTTAAACGTATCGCATAAAACCAAGCATGCCACAGGATCGGGAGGGGGACATAACAACAGTAACACACTCAACTTTGTCAGAAATGGTCAGAATCAGAATTTGTTCATTTGGGTCCGATAGAGTTTGTCCATTTTGGTTCGGTAGATAGTTTGTCCTCTACCCGACTTTGGGGCGTTTGGGCACTTCGCATTCCGGCGTCGAGCGAAGGGCAAAAACCAACCAAAACGGACATCGCGGCGCAGCGAGCAGGCAAATGGCAGTGCGAGGGCTGTGGAGGAAGGAAGGAAGAAGAGCGGAGGAGTCTTTCGCCGCGCTCGCTGGTCGCCACTGCTGCTGGCCCCTTGCCTTTGGCTTCCACTCTCTCTTCCCAGTTCGCCACTTTCCAGGCGGTGCTCGCTGGCTGTGCGTACTTTTCGCTTCCCGACGGCAAATTGGGCCTGCCGCTGGGTGCTCACAGGCCGTCCCGCCAAAACACTTTTGCGCCAGCGCACACCGAGTTTCACTTGGCAACAGAGGCGAGAGAGCGGAATAATATTTGTGTGCGCCACTCTTTATGGAAATCGGGGGCATTGGACTCCAATTGGGAATTTGTGGAATGCGAGAGCGCAAACGCATTTGCATAATAAAAGTCAGGAATTCGGCAGCAGTGCATGTGCATTTGGCATCGCGATGGAACATCTCGGAAATCCGAAAGCAACAGCACCTAACAATGTTCGGGGAAGAGTGGTGACTAATGAAGACTGATTAGTGGTTGTAAAGAAGTCCAATCTTTGGAAAATGGTCACAGTTTGATTTAAATTGATCCAAAACTAAATTGAAATGCACTCTAACGCAAAAAAATATGTGAAGATAATATTTTCCATTCATGCGTCCTTGTCCAACTCTAGTCATCGATCTTGGTACAGTTGAAGAGTTCCTTGGACGTGCAGAAATTGGTGATTAGTGTGTCGCTAGCAAAGGCATCGACACCATCTTTGTACAGCTTCCATAGGGGCGTGCCGGCAAAAAATTCGCACATTGCTCTGCCAGTGCAGAATTGTTTGAAGACTTTGCTAGTGATGTCCAGTGCTTTTGTGGCCAGCTGAACCAGAGCAGATAAAAAAACCGAATGCTTGGGACTAAAAAAACAACCATTTTTTGCCAACAAAAATAATTCTTTTTGCCGACAGGCATTTTGTAATTTTAGTTTAGAATGCTCATATCAACACATATTATAGCTCATTCTGGTATCAAAATCGTGGCAATCCAACCAATCTGAACAAAGTTATGACATGTCAAAAACAAGCGTAAGATACATGACATTTACATGCCATAAGGTCATATAACTTTGTCGATTTGAAGCAAAAAGAATTGGCCAATTTTTCCAAACATTTGGTCCTAACTTGGCAAATGCTGAGACAAGCTTTATCACACGTTCCGGTTTTTCTGATCTATCGCGGTGGTTTGACCGGCTTCTTCCCTAGCCAAACTTTTAATATTTATGTTTGTTTGTATTTGAATTAAATGTGATAATTTGAAAGACCCATAATTGAATGACAAGACTCACTGTTTTCATGCGTTGTAGAAGATGCTTGCACATTCTTAAAAATGAGTTTATTTTCTTTATTCGAATAGTGAGATCGCTTGCCTGCAACTTATTTTCTTCTCTTTGTACAGCTCCACATCTTTTGTTCTGCAAGTGGAAACAATAAATGCATTTTTGGCTTAACATTAGGCGGATTTACGGCCTGTCAAATGTTCTATCTCTGCGCACAGGCCCATCCATTGGTGTTATACTTACCTGTTTGAGCATTGGGAGGTCAAGTAGTCACAAATTGTTTCCTGCGATGTCAACTCGGCGAACACATCGAAGATGCCGTCGTAGGCAATGGAATAGGCACTTTCACAATCTGTCACCTTGGTTGCATTGTCGCACTGGATTATAAGAAAGGCGTGTGCAAGTTCTTTGTGTGCTTTGAGCATATGAAGTGGGAAAAAATAGATTAGTAAACAAATAATAGAAAGTTTGGTAGTACCAATTGTAGCCCTTCAACACTGAATTTGCACTGCTTGCACACTCGAGTGTCATCGGCTTTCACAGCGGCGAGCCACATAACCTGAAGAAAATTTGCTAAGAATGAAATCAATCTGCTTTTGTTAAAAAACCGACCAATCGATGGGAAAAAGAATTTGGGAGCGGAAAAAATTCTAAGCCATACTGAGGGATCTCCGGGAAAAATCGAAACTTGAGAAAATTCAATGCTATGCGGTCGGTTGTTGTGCGCAAAACTGGCGCATTGATTTTGCACAATTCTGTTGTGGTCTATTCAAAATATGATGATTTGGAGAGCTCAAGAAGATGAATTCGAACTCGGCGACGCATTAAAGATTAAACCCTGTGCGTTTGCACGATAAAAATGCTTACGCGAGCGTGTGGTTGTGGTTCAAGGCTCATTGTCATTGCATGATCATCCTGTCGTTGGATTTCGTGCTCCCACACATCGCTAAATTATTAACAATGGCTTAATTGTTTAAAAAACACATTTGTATGATGATTATTGATTATCATGAATATACTTATTGATTACATGATTACTTGATTACCCCTGCTGCTGTGCGAAGAACTCTGCCACACGAAGCGCCGCCTCCCTTTGCAAACGATGATACTCGTCGCTAATCCACTTTGCGTTCAGCGCTTTGAGTGTGTGCATTCCTCCGCCTGCTGCTGGCGGTGGTGGATTCTGGTGCGGCGCTTCGGCGAATGCATCGTCCCGGGGAGACTGGGCCAACTCCAGCCTCATTTCGGATTTGTGCTGGAACCACAGTCCGTTTAGCAACGGGTTCGGTGACCAGTGCATCGCAAATTCGAGCCGTTTGCCCAGTTTGGGCTCGTCCAGCACAAATGTTTCCCGTCGCGACGAGTGTTCCCCATTCAACGGTACCACTCCATTGTATGTGGCTGTTGAATGCAATTTCAGCACGTAGTTGTCCTGAAAAACAAAATGTAAAGAGTTAAATATTTATGTTTCAAAAATTCGGACAATAAAAAAACCAAGGCCAGTCAGGCCAAACTTGTTGTGATGACCAGACAAATTGGGCTCCAGCTCGGAGTTCCATTAGAGCCGTAAAAATGCGAACAAACGCAAAATGTCTCACCGAATCATTGTCGAGCTCATCGCCCTCTGCATTAAAAGTTGACGTGACGTGCGCGGCAAAAACGCCACTGAGAAGTGTGGAGTTGAAGAGGAGAATGTGAGCCCGCTCTGCAACAATGGTGGGCCGCATCGCGGATGAGGTGGGCGTAATTGGTGCCAAGTCCGAATCGAACAGCGGGCACACCCGATGCATCTGGGACTGCATCGTGTGTCCGCTCACCACACAGAAACTGGTCGCGGACACAGCCAGCCCCATGAACGTGAACGAAGGCACAGGCCTGCATTGTGGATTTGACTTGCATTTATCACGAAAATCATAGATTACTGTCTCATCACTCACTTGAGTTGTGCATCCATAAACGGCTGTCGCCGCTTGCTCGCAGCCAATGTATTTCTTAATGTACGGTATAATACACTTGTGGCGTGTGTCTCAGGTCTCAGCCTTTTCTCCTACTCGTTGATGACGCCTGTTGTGCGCTCTTCTGGTGGTCCGGGTCCGATGTAGTAGAGCAGATCGTTGCCCCCAAATCGTGAGGTGAATGACTGTCGTGCAACGACGCTCTCGTTGGCATCATCGACTCTCTTGTCCAGATATTGCACACTGGTCCTCAGTGCGGTGAACCTGTTTGAGTTGAGCACGTTGAGCAGCGTAAGCAGTTTGTTGTTTGCGGCGGCGTGTTCCGCTCGAATTTGGTGCCATTCTCGCCAATGGACAGCTTCGTTGTCGGTGCTCATCAACATGTCCTCCGCCTCGGCAACATAATTTTCACCGTCATAGTAATCGTCGTTGTTTGCCCCATCGTCGTCACAAGATGCCACCAGATACCTCATCTTGGTGAACAAATCGGCGCTTACGAGTGCGCTACTGCCAAACACGAGAGTACCTTAAACTGGATGCTTTATCAGAGACGCTTTTTGGAATATTTCTTCAACGCCCAGCCAGCCCCACACTTTCAATTTTGATTTGCAGCATCTAACCTGCCGTCGCCTTCAGATAGGCGGCAAAATTTGTCGGCAAAACGGCATCAGGACCAAGCCAGAGGCGCACTGACCAAATTTTGTGGACCAGACGCATCAAAATGTGCATCCAAGTGCCCCCTAATGTGGACGATCCGAAATGTGGCGTATGCTTACTTCGATTTTTGATCAGCACTGATAAACTAGTCAGTGTTGTCAAATTAATTGCATGTTTTTATTAGGCTTAGGCAAAGGTTACCCTAGGTTCAAGCTTAATTCATGATTATTATTTATTAGTAACGATCGGCACCGATTCAAGAAGCCCAGTCGCCAGCCTAATTCGTTTGGACTTTGGTGCAAACTGTGGTTATTTTTTTTTTAATTTTTAGGGCCAAAATTGGCACTTGCTGTTGACTGACCGCATCCGCTGCGCTCCTTCGTTCGCCTCCTCCCAGACCAATTTGAACAGTGCATCCACACATTTGCCATTGGGCCGCCCATTCGCTTGGAATGCGAGAAGGATTTGGCGCAGCACAAATTTTTCCGGCATCGAGCGCAACAACTCGTAGGCAATTGCCATCAGCAGTTTGGGTGCAAGCTTCGGCCCGTGCTGCAGTTGTTCCAGGAGAAAGGACGATTTGGTCTCAATCGAGTGCGGGTCGTCCATATTCCTGGCATTTGTGCACATTGGCAATTTGAATTATAGAAAAATGCAATCATCCATATTTGGCGATTTTTAATTATGGGCACAGGGTCAGAGGTCGCCAAGATCTGGTTTGCGCAACCACCTCTTATCTCTTATCTCTGCTCACTCCATCATTCCTATCTTTGGTCATTCTGAGCGGGCCCAACTGAGCGAAAGATGGATTGATTGAAAAAATGAAAAAATTGGCCAAACTCCTCTTTTTGTGATTAGTCTTTGCTTTTTCCACAAAATACCTATTAGACATTTGCGATCTAGCATTTGTGGCTCCGGAGGCCGAAAAATTTTTTTGCGATAAGGCTGTTTTCGAGAATAAAACCTAGCCTATATGCTGGCGCGATTCCCTTTTCCACATCGAACTTCCAGGCCTTTCTTTCAGCTTTACAATTCTTTGCAAGGTGTAAGGATTTATGCACAGTCAGGCTAGGGTCAGATGACCATGATCACAGTTTGGCGCTTTTCATACATTCCAAACGCATCACAACATTTTTCCACAATTTATTCCGCCTTTTCCGCTTGCCCATCGCTCTTTATCCGCCACAACAGCAGCAGCGGTGCGCACAACCCAATGGCGCCAACTGCGTAGGCCGTCGTGGGGCCGAGCAGCCAAAACACTGGAAAACCATGGCTAGAACAGGCGCAACAACCCATTTTAAATATATTGACTCTATTAATTTCCCTTGGGGTAATATTTTTCACAACAAAATAAAAATAAATGGATTAAGGGACACTCCCCGAGTAAATTTTAATAATTTCTCTTGACGAACGCAGCGATCCGAGCAATGGGCCGATGGCGCGCGCCAGTGCACCGATTGAGCGAAATGCGCCCAAGCAGACGCCCTTCTGTTCCGGGTCGCATTGGTGCGAGAACAGGGTGGTGAGGAAAGGCACCACGGTGGAGGACGCTGAAAGGGTGGGAACAAGTGGGATTTGACGGGCCATAACTCAGTCAAAACTCAAGTTAAAAATTTGAATTAGGTGCCATTTTGGAGTCAAAAGAGTGCCCATCAATGGTTTGTTCATCTCCCTGGTGGCCCGGGAATTGGCCGAGTTATGGCCAAAAAGGTCTGGAATCTGGAAATGTCCATTTCCCGCGTTTTTTGGCCATAACTCAGCCAAAACTGAACCAATCAATTCCTTCCCAAAATGCCATTTTATGACCCATCCTCAGCTCTACAAAATCACTTTTGGATCACTTTTCTAGCCCAATTGCTTCCGAAGATATAGCTCTTCAAAATCCCTGTCGTCCCAGTTTCCAATGGTCATCGCTCACCAATGGAGTAGAGGAACAGTCCGGCAAACAGAGTGAGTTGTGTGTGCGCAACTGCGATTACGCCAAACGCCGGCACGATGGAAGCGAGGCCGACCAGTGCGCCGGCACGTTGCGCCCGGAACGTGGACGGTACGCGTCGCACCAGTGCGCCTTGGAGAAAGAAAGGATAGCACCAGTGTTGAAGTGACGTCACTTTAGAGGGGTCACAGTGACAGTGATAGTGACAGTGACGTCACTGTGATCACTTTCACACCCC
>VAHH01000823.1:8935-19544 GCA_013357305.1 Radopholus similis | reverse complement strand
TTTTTCACAATGTATTTCATTTACAATGACATTGCGCCATTGTAAGAGCACTATTTGTGCCTTTTGGTTTGCTCAATAAACTTAACCATTCATAAAACACATTCCTTGCGGGTTCAGTGGCTTCGCGCCCAACCTGATCGGTGGCGGCATTGCAAGTGTGCGCGCCCTGTCCAAGAAGGTGTTGAACGGGCACAAGGCGTCAACACTGCAAAAGGAAAATGCCGAGTTGGAAGCGAAGAAACGCGAATTGGCGCGCAAGTACTGAGAATTGAGAAGGCAGCAGCCAAATGAGTGCTACCTTAAATTTTGTTGTGATTTTCGGGCTTTAGCTTTATTCCAATTTAAATTGAACGACAAAGGCTGTTTCGTTAATTTTCAATTTATCAATGTTCTTTATTCCATTTAATGGGTCTTTTTTCGGTCGTATGGAACACCAAAATGAATTGAATTTTGAATTCCTTTGCGCTTCCGCCCTCATCCAAGGCCCCCACAACAGTTGGTGCAGCGCCTGCTCGGGCAAAGGTAGCGGCCACAGCGCAGCGCAGTGTTTGTGCAGGCGCACAGCCGAGTGCCCGGAATGCCCACGTCGCCAACGCAAACGACACTAAAACATGCGGAACTATTAAAAGCTTCACATTTGAGACTTGTAATTGGAACAACTCTCCAATTCAATTTTGTTTTAGTTGGGAGTTGGGACCAAGATTGTTGAAGATTAAAATAAAAAACGATTGCATAAATAATATTTAAGAATGAAATTAAAATTATATTTTCATTTTCATTTTCATTTTCACTCACTCTCCCCGCACATGCAGTTGTTGTTCTATCATTGTCATTGTGCACAGAATCGCGAAAATAATGCAAATCGGGCGAGAGTAAAGGCCCATTTTTGGCGAATCGTTTGAATGGACTGTGCAGTGGCAACACATCGTTTGCTGTTTAAATATAGGCTGCACGCCCCAACAGCAGGTGGGAGAGCACGTGCCCAGCACAACAGCCTAATCCGATCGGATTGCACACCGGTAAATCTGTTTTATTTCTGCATCTCCCGATTGATTGGAATGAGTTTTAATTTGGACTGGTGAGATTTTGGATGATGTGAAACGGGTGGATAAAGGTAAAGCTCAGACACCATCGGATATTAGAAGAGTGCAAACTGCAAAGTGCTGAAAAGTGATTGCTGATTGGCATTGAAGTTTGGTCTTTGCAGTCGAAACAGGTTCGCGTGCAAAAATGCGTGCCACTGGTAGTGCGGCGAAGCCCAATGCTGCTGTTGCTTGAATCGATGCTACAATTTATTCCATCGAATTCTTGGGAGACCCTCGGAAAACGCCAACATGCGATGCCGAACTGTCGTGCGAACAATCCCATCGGTGCCACTAGACTTTAGAGTGAGTCCAATCAAACGGGAATTGCAAGCTGTAATATCTATAATAATTAATAAGTAATGTGTATTTAAAAGCAGTGTTGTCGTGGTACCACTTTAAGAGTGGTACCACCAGAGTGGTAGTGGTAGTGGTACCACCCCAGTGACGTGACATCGATTTTCCAATTACCACTACCACTACCACTTTACGAAATCCACTACCACGACAACACTGTTTAAAAGGAGATACTAGTATTGCAATTTCATTAGTAGTTAGTTCTAGTTGTTTTATAGTTCTTTTGTTCCAAAAATTTACGTCAGGAAAAGTGCTACAAAGTCTTTCCAAAATAAATTTTTCTGCACTACTTTCAAATGGAAAATCAAAGTTTTATGCGTCCGGACGAAGCGGTAAGTAAATGTAAATATAGATAGGTATCTGCATTCGTTCGATGTTCAGATCCTGCTCGCCTACAGGAACGTCTATCCTTGTTGGCCGCTGATTGGACTCGCCCTCACCTTCAACGCAATCGCCATCCCCGGAATGGCGATGAACTAGGGCGTCATTTGGGTGACCGTCCGGACAAAGTAAACATAAACATCCATCCATCCATTCCATATCAGCACTGGAACCATTTTTTACATTTTTTGCTCAGATCTCTGCGGGGAACGGCCAACTTCCTGTTGGCGCTCTACTCCTTCTTTGAATTGCTCAGCGGATGCGGAAACTTTTTGTTCCTTTGGACAGCGGTGTCGCGCGAACATTTTGTGGACTACGCACTCACTGTCTCCGTTTGCGCGTTTTCCCTGTTCGGATTGTTCGCCTCCACAATGGCGATGGTCTTCACGGGCTTCGACCGCTTCCTGGCGGTGTTCTTCCCACTCAAGTACAAATGGATGAAGCCGGTCCCCTATCTGCTCGCAGTGACCGCAATTTGCGTCGTCCATTCCTGTTTTGTACTTGCATTTGAGTTTGCTGCCGCAAACAAAATTCCGACACGAAAAGTGGCCGGCTCTTTCTTCGACACCTATCAAGTTGCATTCAATTAAATAAAAAAAGGAAATGTTAAAACTTTAAGCCCGATACGATTCCTCCGATGGTCACGTATTATGGCCTGTTCCTTTATTCGACAACAGTTGCATTCTATGTTCTTGTCGGGATCAAAATATACTTTAAAAAAGGTACCTATTTGAATTCATTTGAAAAAGTCATTGCGCTAAATAATATGCGACTCGAAATCAAATTCCATGGGACAATCGAAAAACGAGTGTTTCAACATTTCGCTCAATTACTTACCTATTTATCATTTTGCAGTGAGTAACGAAGCGGTCCAGCACCGGCTCTTCCGGTCCCTGTTCTGCATCATCACCTTCAATCTGGGCGGATACTTCGGCGGAGTGGCACTCCAATTTGTGATGAGAGGGTGGCTAACATCGCCGAACAACACGTGGCTATTGATCCAAACCACTGGACTTTTGTTCTGTCTCAGTTCCGCCTCAAACGGCCCGATTCTCTACTGGACCAGGTCAACATTGAGCAATGGATTCCGCTCAAATTCTAATGCATATTTAGCGCTGAGTATCAAAAGGCATTTTGCAAGGAGTTTGGCAAACTGAGGCAACAACTGGTCAATCTCCATTGGCAGTCTTCCGCCACAACTGTTGCTGCTGTCCATCCGCAGCATCCGGAACAGCAGCAGAGGGCAAACAACCAGCGCAACATCGGACCGGCAATGCCCATCGGATGACCAATTGGAGTGGATCTATAATATCTGTGATTTTGTCGATGAATATTTTTCACGCAAACCTTTCGAATGCTGTCATTTTTTGAGGAATTGCACGCAAAACACGTCCTTTTTAGAGGCCCATTCGCACACAAAAAAAGTGCCCAACTAAATCACGCGAAATGAATTCATTTCTGAGAAACGGGATAAACAAGACACGCGATCGCATGTTTTGAGATTCGCCATTTAAACTCCGTGGGAGTGCTCTCTCTATTCGCGAAATTGAAAGGGAGGAAAATTCAAAATTTAACCAGATTTCAAGGAAAGTGCCTTTGACAATAATTTGTAATTTGTATTTGGGTATTTGAATTGGATTCGTTGATGTCAAAGACTTCAAATTCCCATGTGAATAAAATATGAATAAAATACAAATTTCCTTTCATTTCCAATTCATTTCTGTCAATCCCCAAAAACATGTAGAAAATCCAGCAAATAATGCGCAAATTAAATCCTTTTTTGGATCAGAATTCGATTAAATTCTGTGTAAACGTTTGCCCACTTGCGGATCTGGCTACCCCAATCGTTCCCTGTCCAGCATTCCATTCAATTCGGCGAAACGAATAAATAATATTATTTGCTCTATTTGGGCGAGACACGTCTGCTTGGTCGTAAAAACAATTTATTACAATACTTAGTAGTTCGCTAGGAGGTGGAGTGAACAACAACAACTTCAACGAGATAGGAATCAGATCATAAAAATAACGTCAAAAACTCAAAATGTTACAAATATTGGCCGAAAATAGTTCGCTGACCCTCATGGGAAGGGAATCACACTTTTCAACTGGCACTCCACACTCCGATGATAATCATATTTGTGCAAACGGGCAAAGGGCAAACACCGAATGCATACCGGGCAAAAAAAGGACCGTCTGGTGTGCTGTGGGCGACATGCAATGTTTGCGCTGGACATTAGTTGGTTATAAACACTTCCCGTCATTGGGCGCCATCCAGACCTCTGTTTGTGGCGCCCATCACGCATTTTGGTGGGGACCAAGGTACGAGTACCTTCTTCCGTTCTCTGGGGTGCCACACGGTGATTGGACCGGTCCCAAACAAAAGCTACAAAACGGTGAACCAGAACCGGCGTATAAAAACGGGGCTCTTCTGTCCTTTTTGCTGTGCCCCCATTGCCCAGAGGCGACCGTCCATTCGTGTCAAGCAGAGCCTTTTTTTCTACCGGGCAAAGGCACACACTTTCCCACAACAAAAGTTCTCGGGGCTCACTCATCTTGGATCGGACAAAGGCAAGATTAGAACTATAGAAGAGAGATCCCAAAAGCCGAAAATCCCTTATTTTGCCATAACTTGGCCAATTTTTGGGCTGCCGACGATTGATTATATCTTTGGATAGAGCACACTTTGGGCTTTCCTATGGCATTTTATTCTAATTTTTAGCCTAATACTTAACCGAGTTATGGTTTATCTTTTGTCAAAGGCCTCCGTCGCTCAAACTATACCTGATCCGCAACAAGCATATCATAGTCCCCAAGTCCCAATTTGGAATTACGCGTTCTGCGTACGATGCGGAATCCGTTCACGCCAATCGCCAAATTGGCGCCTATCAGAAGCAGTGGGATGGCCAGCCCAGCAGAATGGCACACAAATTATGGGCTAAGTTACCTGTGCTCTGGGAGCTGAGAGCAACGAACAGCCCATAAATGGGGAAAGATCCCCTGACTCTGAACCAGACTTTGGCGTTCCACATAATCCATACCCATTTCCACAAAAGGAATTTTCCCATTTTCTCCTTTCAAAAAAATTAGAATTTTTAGTTCTGTCCGCCCAAATTGAATTTAGAAAAATAGTTGATTATTCGTTTTTTGTTTGCACTCCACTCAAACAAATCACTTATGAATTGGGACGAGCTAAGTTTGGGCGTCCCCAGCGAGCAACGATTAATTGTGGTGGTCATTTGGGCGGGCGCTGAGGCGTAAATCTTTAACTGGCGCCCATGGACCAGTTTTGGAAATAGAAATGGCGTCAAAACGCAAAAGTGCCTCCGTCTCTGAGCCGGTCTTTGGACCTGACGTGGCGTTGTTGTTGACTTTCGCAAAAGAACTGTTTTGGGTCAGAACAAGATGGGTGGCGGTACCCACCGGTGTTGGGCACTTAATGAGCTGTGTTATGAGTTAAAAACAGGGACCTTTTGTATTATATAGAACAATTGACGAATGGACTCTTCTTCTTCACTCTTCAACTCCCACAATTAGCCTGGCAAAGGCTGGCCATTGGCCGCCAACCAGATGCTTTAATTTCGGCCACAACTGAATCAAACAATTATTTCGGTTAAAATTCCCCGGAACCCAATGATTCTGTTCACCTTTTGGCCAGTCAAAGTCTGATTCTCAAATTTCGTCGGTCACGATTATTATTATTATATGTAATTTAATCGGCGCCCTCTCAATGATTTCCGGTAAAAGCCCGTTCGTTCCGGTGCCATGTCTCCCGTATAATAAATAATTTGATTGAAGGACCGCAATAACCCCTTTAATTGTTTATGTATTTGCCATGTGATCGTCCGGTCTAATCTTGTGGGAACTCGAAATTACGTTAAAATGTCAAATTAATTCTGAACATTGTTTTTTCCGCCAATTGGGGGGATTCCCCCACTTTCTGGGGTTCTTTCTGTTTTGAATTTGGATGGATTATTTTTAGTTTTGTCCTCTTGTGAGATGATTAAATATCGAAGGGAAACGGATCCCCCACATAATGATGCATCACAACTCACGATTAGATTTCATTTTTTAATAACCGCCGGATTTCCGTTCCCCTACCCCTCACAGATGGATGGTCCAACTTCATTTACTATCCCCACTCACTCATTTCATTCGCATACCAATTTATTTGATTGAATTGAATTGCCCAGTGTTGTCCAGCCAATTAATTGGCTGATCGAATTTGGCGCGCGTCAATTGGGCCAACGCCAACAGATAAATACATGTTCACAGTTCTCCGTTCAGACACAGTACCACTTCCACTTCCGCAAGACAATGTCCTCCAACCAGTCTTCCCCGGACAACAATTCCACGGCCGCCGCCCCAGCGGACCCGATCGCGGTGCTGCTGGCCAGCCCCTGGTTCGGAGGCTCCCTGGTCGGCCTCGTGTGCCTCTTCCTGGCGGTCATCTTCGAGTCGCTGTGTCGTCTGGCCAAGGGACGCAGCGCAATAATCATCATGGCCAGCAAGGTTGACGACAACCAATTACACATCGGTTTTAATTTTTGAGTTTTCAGGCGGTCGCCACCTTCCTGTACAACCTGTTCCAGTGGTCCAACTACGCCGTCTACCTGGCCTCGGGCGGCCACTACACGGTGTCCTCTGCGTTCCAACAGACCATCCACGTGGTCGTGTTCCTCAACTGCGCCGTCCGTCTGCACGTGTTGTTGTTGGCGCTGAACCGCGCCACCAGCGTGTTCCTGCCCTTCTCCTACAACAAATGGGCCAAGAAAAGGTGCATCTGGTTCAAAATGAATCACTAATATTTTAATTATTTGTTTTAGGGCCATCCTGAAGCAGTGCGCTTTGATGTGGTGGGCAGCGGTGGGAGTGGCCGTGGCGGTGGCGTTCACCGATTTGTACATCAACGTACCGCAGATGTACCAGACGCCGCTGAACTCGGCCATCACTCTGGTGGTGACCCAGGGCTCCATCTACGCGTCCATTGCGCTCTACGCTGCGCTGCTGGCCAAGCTGTTCTGGCTCAGAAGTGAATTGATTTGTTATTTTGATTATTTCCTAAACCCGCCACTGTTGCAGTGACGATCAAGTCGTGGGGCAAGTGCGACGTGGAGCAGGACCACATGAAGGTGGTGGTGGCGTGCGCCTTCTCGCTGACGCCGTTCCTGCTCAGCTTCGTGCCCTACCTAATCTCGGGCACTGCGCTCTACCTGTCCTCCAAAGTGCTCCAGGACGTGCTCTATCTGCTCCAGGCGGGTCTCGTTTCCAAATCACCGCTTTTTGGGTTGTCTCTCGTCAGAGGCGCTGTTTTTGTTCCCCAGGAGAGAGATTGGCGTGACTCAGCCAAAGCCTTCCCTCGCCCAATTGATTATTAAATAATATTTGACTTACAGATGGTGGCCAACACGGTCGCAAACTGCGCCGAGGAGCTGTGTCTGCTGGCCATTTGCGCAGACTTCCGCCACATCCTCCGGGACCGATGGCTGGCCCTTTTCGGCCTGAAGAAGGTCAACACAAAGGGCGCCACCACCTCAAAAGGCGTCACCACAATGCAGGTGAAGCGCAGCATCCCGAAGGCCTCCAACAACACGCTGGGCACCAGCAAAATCTTCGTTGTGGATCGCACCCAGTTCCCGCAGAGACCGCAAGAGATTTGAATGAATTCGACCACATTCTCCACTTCGATTCTGACCGATTTTTTGCCGTTTGACCGAATTCGAACCCATTTTTTCAATCTCTAATCTGGGACATTTATTTAATATTTAATTCACTCTCTATTCAATCAAATAATCACCCTCTTTGATGTTTGATGTACAAATCTGGAATGCGAACAAATTATTGTAAAGTGAGAGCCATACATGCATTGCTTTATGTACTAATGTAAATATACAGATTTAACATTTAATGCGCGCGCCCATATTTTGATGGATTATTTTTAGTTTAACTTCGCGGACATTTTAACTTAAATATTGGTTAGTTAACAGGAACAAACTAAAGGCACTCGATTTAGTAAATAAATGGCTCCAGTCAATGTAAATGAATGACTAATAAGTGATTGCCAATTTTAGAAATGTTTCACTAAAGGGCACGTGCTCAGCACAACAGCGTATTCTCATAAAATTTGTTTGTAATATTCATTTTTCATTTCTGTTTCTGTCGAGTGTTTAAATTCAATAGAAGCTCTGCTTAAAGACATACATATTGACAGACATTTTTGACGCACGTTTTGTTTCGGCAGCCGGTTAACAACCTGTTTCTTCTTCTACATATGTATGTTGTGTGTGTGCTGTTGCGCAGAACAAGTCGTGAGATGGTTATCATTTAGGGCAGATGGGCAAAGGCGCACAGAGCAATCTGAAACACGGAATGTGTGTTTCTTATTACTTTTTGCAGTTTGCACGGTTTTGTTTGTTCGTGTGGTGTTTACTGTTTAGGTATTTACCTATTTACTACTTCTTCACTTTTAGGTCGGGTCCCTTAGTCCCTCGGTCCCTCCTTCTTCATCTTATCTAGTAGTTATGGTTGGTTATCTTTCTTTTTCCACGATTTTTATTCACGTCCCATTCTATCATGCAACTTCAATTATTCAATCAAATTGCGATTTCCAAATGGACTAATCGCCCTCCAAAAGTGATTGAAAGAAATCATTTACCTCTGCAAAACTTAAAAGTCAAATCAAAGGTTTATTTACCATGTTTTTGTTTGAATTTTTTGCAATGACAAAACGCCAATCAAATAAATTTTGCGGAGGTCAAATGATCTTATTTGACACGACACACGACACCGGCATTTGGAATTCGGCTCAGGAACAAGGCTAAGATGGAACAATTCATTTAGCCACCAAATGGCTTCTCCATTTCGACGTCCATTTCTAGCCCGGTTTGGGCAAATTCGCCGTCTTTTGGATGCGCCTCTGCCCGAGCGGAGAAGCGACTTTGCGCAGCTCACCGAATCAGATCTGAGCCACTTCCGCGCTCTGCTCAGCGAAAATGGCGTCAAAACGGAGGACATTGACGGGCAAGAAACGAAAAAATGGAAATTTATGCAATTCCCACAGATGTTTTCCCAATTCAGGTTCAACGAGGACATGCTGCACTGGTACAAAGGTTTCCGTTTTATTTGCTCTTCAAAAATTAAATTCAGCAAAAATTCGGTACAAATATTTTAACATTTTCAGGCATTTGATAGAGTTTCTCGACCCAAAAAATCATTTTCCACAACGTTCATTTTAACTGAAAAATATCATTTAATCGGAAATCATCAAAAAAAGCAATGATCTGACATCCAAACATTCAAAGATGGAAATGAATAGTATAATGCATAAAGCTAAAATGGAATAGTGCCCAATACCATTTTTGATTTTGCTTATCTTTTAGGTCGCTCCCCGGTGGTGCTGCTGCCCCAGTCGGCCGAGGAGGTCAGTGCCGTGTTGCGCCACTGCTTCCAGAGGCGGCTGGCCGTTGTGCCTCAAGCCGGCAACACCGGTCTGGTCGGCGGCTCCGTTCCCGTAACTTTAATTGCGCAGCATAAGTCCAAGCCCAAATGCCCAAAAACAGATGCACGACGAGCTAATTCTGTCCACAAAGCGGCTGAACAGGCACTTCGCCTTCGACGAATCCTCAGGTTTGTGGAAAATCAAAGATTAATTAAAGCACATGGAAATGCAAGCTAGAGCAATTAAAACCATATCTTGGTGATCACTGAGACTTAGCAATGATCATGGGCTCATTCGACAGCCAAGAATGTGGATTATTTATGCGCAAGAGTTGATCCAATTTGGCTGATCCATTGTTGAGCTATGATTTTCTGAATTAACTTGGCCACTTTTTGGTCAAATTTGGTGTTTTTTGGCCATAACTTTGGAATGGCTTGATCAATCGAGCCCATATATTTTCTCATTTTGCTCCCATTTCAGGCATTTTGGACTGCGACGCCGGCTTTGTGCTGGAGGAGGCGGACAATCGGCTGTCCGCACACAGCTACATGGTGCCCATCGACTTGGGCGCCAAGGGCTCTTGTCTGGTCGGCGGGATCGCGGCCACCAATGCGGGCGGCATTCGCCTCATTCGCTACGGCTCAATGCACGCAAATGTGACTGGACTGCAAGTGGTGGGCCCAAAAGAACGAAAAATGGTCAAACGTTAAAAAGAGTTAGACATTAAGACATTCTTTCTGCCCCATTCTAGCAACTTTTGATTCCGAAATGCCCCCAGAACATGTCGATTTTGGGTCTCAGGTGTTGCCGGACGAGAGCGGATCCATTCTGCAACTGGGCTCCCAGATGCGCAAGGACAACACGGAACTGCACTTGCACAAGCTGTTCGTCGGATCAGAGGTTCATGCATTTACCAAAATCTAAATGATAGCAGAGCTTAAAGAAACTTTTAGCATTCCAAAAGCGAAAAGGGGTATGTCTAACTTCATTTTTGGAAAAGTTATGCCCAAAACACAACTCAAAGGTACCTTTGGGAAGACCTCCAAAAGGTCAAAGTCAAAACTTTTCGAATTCTAAAAATTAAGAGCCCAAATATTGACTGGAGCAGAGGTATCTTTAGAGAGATTAATGGTAAAAAAATTAGACGCCTAACTTCATTTTTGGAAAAGTTGTGCCCAAAACACACCGGAGGTCAAAGGTACCTTTGGGAAGACCTCCAAAAGGTCAAAGTCAAAACTTTTCGAATTCTAAAAATTAAGAGCCCAAATATTGACTGGAGCAGAGGTATCTTTAGAGAGATTAATGGTAAAAAAATTAGACGCCTAACTTCATTTTTGGAAAAGTTGTGCCCAAA